>JAAGAY010062207.1:27477-64014 GCA_011801015.1 Ardeotis arabs | reverse complement strand
GCACTCTATTCCACTGTCCATGTCGCCGACAAAGATGTTGAATAGGGCCGGGCCCAACACGGAGCCCTGAGGGACGCCACTCGTGACAGGTCTCCACTTGGACATCGAGCCGCTGACCACCACTCTCTGAGTGCGGCCATCCAGCCAGCTCCTTATCCACCGAGTGGTCCATCCATCAAACCCATATGCACCTGGATGGGATGGCAATTAACACAGGTCTGCTCCTGCTCTTGTTGTGTACTGTCTTATTTACTGTAAAAGCTGTGTAATTGGTTTCCACTTGACATCAAGATCTTTACTGGTGGGTCATCTTATCTCTGAAACCCTAGTAAGAGTTGCAGCAATATGAGTATTACACATTTCAAAGCGATGCTTTTTCCTGCTTATCTTCATACTCTTCTCTGAGGTACCTGCTTTCAGATTTTAAGTCCTTCCCTTTCATTGGATCACAGGTTTGTTTGACATGTTTTGCTACAACTGTTCAATTTATGCAAACTATTTTTAACTCAGTTGCTGCTGAGATGGTTGGCTCATGTCAAACTGCAGAACCTGGCACTTGGGGTCATGCCCCTTATTTTAAACACTCAGTGATCCAGAAGGAGGCTGGGTGCACCGAGAGTCCTGGATTCTGTGTAAGGCTTGCTTGTTTTCCAAGCTGCAGGCACTATGGGATTACAAAACTGGATCAGTCCTTGAAACAAAGTTGATTCAAGTCACTTCTGATTCTGTCTACATAACAAAAAGTCAAGAAGATCAATAGATCAAAGGAGTTGGTACCCGAAATCTGCACAACAGGCATTTCAGAGGTTTTTCTTTGAACTGGAGACAGCCTGGATGTTATTCACCCCTCAAGCATGCTGCTCCTCCAAACCAACCATGCAAATGTTGGACCCTGCCCTGACCCTGTCTCACACCCGGACAGATGTAAGAAGTCTATGGTGTCTTTACAGGCAGTGCCCAGTGCTGAATTTGTTCCTGGGTTATAATAGATAGAGTGGTGATGCCACCTCTTCATCCAAGTGTTGCCTTCATCCAGGTGTTCCTATCTGCTGTCAGCTCCCTCTTTAAGCTAACCTGACGGTCTCTGCTTTTTGTCAAAGGACACTTCTTCCCATGAAACTCAGTTCTGCTCTCAAAGTAATGTTAACAAATAGGTAGGAATGTGCGTATTTTTAAAGTTATAAAATAATGAAAATAATAAAATTGTTCTACCAAATTTTCTTTATTTCAGCTTCCACAAAAATATTTTAAAATAATAATCATGGTTTTCTTGCTCAGAAAACATTTGATTTTAAGAATAAGGTGCTGTTGGAGGTAGAAGTGTCCCAGAAAACTTGATACTGAAGCAAAGTGATAATTTCTAAAGGAGTAAGCTGCCTGGTTCAGTGGAAGGCATGTAGCAGTGCAGGAAAGCTTAAAGATGAAATGGCTTAGCTGAAGCAAACACAAACTCACTGAAACTGGAAAATGTATTTGAAAATTTATGCACGGAAAATGCCGTATTTACCTTCAAAAGTGAATGACCTGGAAAGTCTGACATGCCAGTTCTTGAATTGTTGGAATTACAATTAAAAAAATAAAAAAGCATTAAAGATCACAATGGAACTTAATTAGCACAGTTTCTTCAAAGGAAAATGGTGACTTTCTAGTCTCATTGAATGCACTAATAAATTAATAGGTGATAAAAATTATTTGGACTTTTGATAGTTTTTAGAGAAGCTACAAAAAATGAAGTGGCCAAGTACAGAGAGGAAAAACTCTCCTACTTCAGAAACTCGCTAAGGGACACAAAAGAAGAAGAATAGGCTGCAAATTGCTAAAATGGCAAAGGTTAACAGTGGGGACTTTTGAATCTGTTTTTTAATAGAACAAGTTTCTGCTTTAAAAAAAAAAAAAGCAAATTTATTTAAATCACATTGTCTCATAGGAACATGTTAATTTCAATGAAATTTGCTATGGAAAAGGTCAAAGTGAGTCATGTGAACTTTACGGTTTTAATTATGTTGCAACATTTCATTATAAATAGAATTTCACTTCATGACACGAACACTTAAGGTTACTATTTTACTTATATTTACCATTTACTATAGAAGTCAAAATGCTAATAAAAAATATTTGGACAAAGTTGAAATTAAACACATCAAAACTAGAGAGGAAAAACTATCATCTCAGTTGTCTTAAATCCTTGGTTTTTTTTCCCTAGAACATTTGTTCTGCATGAAATTGAAGTTTTGTTTCTGATAAGAATTAAAAAAAAAAAAAAATTAAACAGAAGCAAGCTTTCAAACTACTGACACTTTCTTTAGGATGGTGCTTCGTTTCATGGACCAACTCCCACTCTAGAATTAGCATTCCCTAACCTATTTGTTAAAATCAAAAAAAGAAGCTGGGAAGTTGAGTTAGAGCTCTTGCAATGACTCTCACATTAATGTTAATAAAATACCAAAAAGATTTAGAGGAAATTCCCATGCTGAGACAAGCAAGATGAACACAGGACAGCAGTTAGGCAGGTGAGGCTCAGTGTTGCCATCTGAGCTGAGAGCCGGGGAACAGTCTGTCTTACGCATATATTATTTTTCAGCTGCTAAGGACATGTCTACAGGGCACATCCACAATGAGTTTACTGATTCAGTACCCAGCAGAGCTCATTCATTGTGCTCATGAATAGTGCTGTGTGGAGATATCAGTAATTAAGTGCAGACATTCAGAAAATAGACCCAGAGTATAATTTTCCAAAGAGTGTAGAAGTCACCTGGCAGTCATCGCTGTGGACAAATGGATGAAGACCTCAGCTCAGCAACAGCAGCAGTCAGCAACCCTACCACGGCATAAGGATCCATCATTAATAGCTTCAAGAATAACACATGAGAGAGCACAATGCCATTGTATAAATCAAACGTATGCTCTCAGCTGAAGGGCTGTGTTCAGTTCTCACCTCTGTGTACCACAAATATGCCAGAAAGAGTAAATCTCAGGGACAACTTCAGACACAAGAAGAGTTTAGAGGGCTGGAAAAGCTCTCATGCTGTGAGGTGTGGAAAAGACCAGCAGCACTCATGTACACGTTTTGCCCTGCAAGGAGCATCCCAAGGTCAATAGGATTCCAAGCTCTGTCCCCTGAGTGAGGACCGATGTTGGGCTATGTGTGAACATGAGCCCATGCAAAGAACGTGAGTGGCTTCAGCCTTGGGATGTGGCTTCCCTGGAACTTCCCAGTGTAGGCTAATCCTGCAGGCAAAGCACCAAAAAGAAAAAGACACAATGGAAGTCTGTCAAATAATAAATGGTACAGAAAAAGTACATGAAGAATTAACAAAGCTGTATTTAATTAAGCTAAAGGTGTCATCTTAAAAATGAAATAATTACTTTTTCACACAGCATGTAAGTCAGATTACAGAACTCATCGCCACCATGCAGAACTGAGCCAGATTTAGCAGAATTCAGAACAGAGTTAGGAACAGAGTGCAGGAACATGCAGTGGTAAAGTGGTAAAGAGTTTTCAGCAGTGCTCTGTAATCATAAATGTTCTTGCATTCGGGTATATAGTCTTTCTGTAATGGAAGTTGGACAGAAAAATTAAGCATATTATCTTAAAGATAGAGTTTTGGTTTTTTATATAGTACTGAAAGTCTTTGAAGTTTGTGGAATTCTGGAACTTGTGGCAAACATCTAGTTCATAGAGAATATTATACCTAATGTATAACTACTAAATCAATTTGGAGAATGCCCTTGAAAGAATTATATCATCCAAAGAATTCTGCAAATAGATTTTAAATTATTCAATAAAGGTAATTTTTAAAATTTGAGACCAGTAATTGTTTTATGTATGGGTGAGAATAAAGATCAATAGTTTCTCTCAGAAACAGGTTTGACTGATAGAAATACTCAGTAGGGATGGCTTTACCCCACACACAGGTTCTGCGGGTGAGCTCCTTGTCCCAGCTGTAGACCTCTCACATCACAGCAGGAAGAGCTCCTAAAGCCTTGGGGTTTTGCAGAGGGTGTTTTCCCTGTGCAAAAGTGTGAGGGAATTGCATTCAAGCATGGCTGCAGAGGTCAGGAGTGAGTGGCAGCCCATGGAGGCGTAGGCCTCTTTGGGTGACTCTGGGGTGGGAGATGTGATGCCCCAGCCCCAGTCCATGCCTGGCGGGATATGAAGCTGCTGCCCTCCCGCTGGCTCAGATCTGCACCACAAAACCTCATCCTCTAGCTTTTTGGGGTGATTTCTAGGCAAACTTTGTGGTCCCATCCCTGTTAAGCACATCTTATGTTTTTTTTTTCTGTAAGTGCATTTTTAAAAAAAGCTTTTGCATGACTTGAAACAACCACCAAAACCACAATGGTTTTGTGCAACTAAACCAGCCAACTCAAAGCCAAGTTGAAAAGAGTTGAGGCAAAATAACACCCATGGGCAGCTGGGAGGCTCCTTGCCCAGTTCAGTGACGTTGCTTTTAGATTCACCTTTGATCTAAGGCCTGGGCAGCTCTATCTGTTTCTAAAAATAGCTCTTCTGCTTCATGAATATCTTTTTAGCTAGTTGAAAGTGTTCCTGTGTTTGTTTAAGTTAAATGACCTGGTCTGCAAATGACTGTGTAGGCCTTGTGCAAATTTAGACTGTTTTCTGGCCTACAGATGTCCCAAACCATTGCTTACCCATTTCAGTTTTTCCTTACAGATTAGAAAAACTCCAAAGCCTCTTGCTAATAAAAAAAAAAAAAAAATTACATAATTTTTTTCTGCACTGCTGCGAATGGAGGCTTTTTTGAGCATATAGTAGATATCATGTGATTAAAGTGAAGCTGCCTATTTTTAACACAATATGAAATCTATCTGAATATAAATACATTCCATATGGCACTTTCTGATAGTGTCTTGAAAATATTGTAATAATTAGTGGAAAGCCACAGTAGAAAACCTCTTAACTCTGAGCTGTTATCCTCCCATTCCTTGGTACCACAGATGAAACAGAATGGGTCACATCTGCAGTATTATGTGGGAGTTTGTTTGATATACAGTACTGCATTATACACATATTCAAAACTGTAATAACACTAAAGCATGAAATAGCTTACTCCTGAAAATATTCATGGCAGGATGTAGATGCAGCCTTTTGCTCCTGAGCCAGCATATACGTCTGGATCAATGACCAGAACTGGGAGGGGTCTGCTGGAAGGAATGCATTACCAGGGTCTGCCATGCCACAGTTTTGTGCAGAGAAGCTGAACAGTGGGATAGGAGCAATCAAAATACATATACGATAAGTCACCAGCAAAATTTTGATATGTTCGGTTGCCATAACATTTTCCCTCTGTCATCACCTTCTATTACAACTGACTTTTTTTATATAGCAGAACAATGATAAGGAAAATGTTTTGCTGGCGCCTAGGCCTTTTCCATTTTGCCGCTGCCCCTGGAATCAATTTCTCTATTCTTAGCCTGACCTTAGTATCCTTTTTCCTCAGTATTCAGTTCAGCTGCAAAATCTTGAACTTCTTTACACCTTCCCCCATCCCCAGATATCCAATGCAAGGGACATTTGTAAAAGGAAACTGGAGACTAAAAGGATCTTGCAAAGAAAAATCTTAACTAGATAAACAGACCTGAATGCACTCAGTCTAACATGTGCCTCATTTACACAAAACACCATTAGCCTGATCCTGTTTGCTCAGAGTACAGCAGAGGCAACTTAGCTTGCATGTCTGAACAGGGTGCTTTAGATAGTACCATGTGTCTTCAGACATAAAAGAACTATTTCCATAATATATAAGCAAAAATATGTTGTGTTTAATCCATCACCAGTGGGTTCACAGAGCGTAAGGATTGGATTTCTTTTTTCACATTCTTCCATCACTGCCTGCATCAATATTAGGCTGGGATTGAAATGAAAATGACGTGCCAATTTCAGCATACAAGCTAGGGAAGACAAGCGACAAATAAAATAGAAAAGAAACCATCTTACCAGCCAAAGAAATAAAAACACATTTTAAATGAATAATCTACATTGCAGAAGCTCTCGCTGTCTCTCTGTGCTCCGTGTGAGCCCTGCTGGGAAGCCATCAGTGAGGAGCAGCCAGCTGCACCTTGAGGCATCGGCCATTGGCAGGAGGAAGTGAGGAGTGCCAGGGTGGGCTGCTGCGAGGTGGCCACCGCAACCAGTGGAGGGGTGCATGGCAAACGTATGGCAGTCAGCAGAGATGGTGAGCAGGACATCACAAGTCCTTCGCCAGACAGTCTTGACCCTGCAAATTGTGTGGCTCCCAGAACAGCCATGCACGACAGGACCTGAGCAAAAAGAGAAAAAAAGCAATCAATCATGGAAGAAGTCCAGAGAAGGTGCTGGTTGTGCCTTGCTGGCTCTGCTGTATCACCGCAGAGATCTTGGCTGCCAATTTGCCATCAAATGCCTCAAGCAGTCTAGTCCCAACAGAAGCTAAGAAGGGCTGTGAGGCTGTGTTTGGAGGGCACTTGTTGGTTTATGGAGAAGACAACCTGATGTACCAGCATGGGATGCTCTGCCACCTTGCTAGCCTTCAGCTTTCCTCCTGGGCAGATTTCTGTTGGGGTGCATCCTGTGAGTGAGGGGCAGGTGTAGAAGGCACCTGAGGCCCCTGTCTGGAAAGGCAAATAAATAAGGTCTAGTTGTAGGACTGGAAAATTTTTTATGCATATATTTGAGTCTTGGCAATAACAGCACCCACTCCTATCCTGGGATGCCTCCTTCTCTTCACAGCTCCAAGTCAGAGTTGGCTGGCCTCCCTGAACATGGAGATGGCTTCTCTGACTTCACAGCAACTGTAGGGACAAAAAATAAGGAGCAAGACTGTAGAAGCATTACCAACTGTACTAGCATGAGACTTGGGAACAAAAGAAATATCCGTGGTGTGACAGGAAGCACGGATATACTAGTGATGTAAAGAAGCCCCAGGCTTGGCCAGGGCTTGTGGATGTCAGGACTGCAGGATGTTTCATTCTCTTTACCACAGCTGAGCAAGCCATTAAAGAACTCATTGTGCTTTAGCTAACAACTAAGACAAACATTGCAGAGGGGATGCTTTCACATACAAGCTGCTCTTGCCTGCGCTGCATGGCACTGAGAGTGCTGCTGAGGCAGCCCTGGCCCCTCAAGAGATGCTCTGTGCCCCACGGATGGCATTGCTTTCTTCAAGGGGGGAGTGGTTTTGGGGCCGGGGTGGAGTGTGGTCACCTCGGGATAGCCAGGCTGCCCTCTGCCCACCATGGCTGCCCACCCACCATGGCTGCCTGCATCCCACCACTGCCCCTGTCCGAAGAGTGAGTTAATAATGATGAAATGAGACAGAAATGGGGTTCAGAGGGGTCTTGGCATTTGAATGTCACCACGAGCATGCAGCGCGGGAGAGTAAAGGTTTCCTTCCGTCCCTGTGTTTACCACTGTCTGCGTACTGACTTGTTTCCTGACACATGAGCCATGACTTGAAAGGAATTCAGACTCCAGCAAATTTTGCATCGTGCTTCGATGTGGCCTCTGGGAATGAGTAAGGGCAAACCTATTACACCGTTGCCATGGTGACCCTGGCACAGCCGCGATGAGAAGTGCTGATGCTGGCGGCCCCGTGCAGGGTGGTGGCACAGGCAGCACAGCCGGACATGGGGATACCGCAGGGGTGCCTCACCTGTGCATCTGACCTCACCTGTGCACCTCACCTTGCCCATGCACCCCACCTTGACCATGCCTGACAAGGACACCCATTGGACCTGGCCACGCCAGACAGACAGGGCAGCAGAAGACACCAAGTGATCTCCTGGGGTCCCGCAAAATTAGTCCTTAATTTATTTTGGTGGGAATTAGGCTCCTGCAGTAAAAGTGAGAAAGGTGTCCTTCGCCCCGGCTGGTTCAGGCAATGCAAATCCTGGTGTTTGACTATTTACAGGCGAGCCTGTAAGGACAGCCTGTGCTTACTAAGGAGGGTGATCACAGTGATGGATTTTAATCATTAAAATGATTTTATAACAAAGAAACAAAGGAAGCTGATCTTTCTTCTGTTCTCCTCCTCATGAGAAATCTCAGCTTTGCAGATATTAATTCTTCTTGCTCAGATGGACTTTATTTTCTATCACGGACATGAATGTTTAGTTTTGGTAAATTCTATTTTAGCCTTTTTGCCTTCCTCTTTTTCCATTCTGAATGGTCAGTGATAGAAGTACATATTTCCCCCTTTTGCTCAAGCAATGACTGTACAGTTTGTTGTGAGCTGTAATCATCACAATAGTTTAATTCAAAGCATCTCAGCTTCAGCATACAGTAACTAAGCTCAGGATTGAAAAGCACTAACAATGGGAGACTAAAACCTGCCTCTGACACTTGATAAGATTATTATTATAAAGTGTAAAAAGCTTTTGCTTTCTTTTCTGCTGCTTTGCAGACCTCATAAGGCCCCGCTCAGATTTCTGCATAGTTAATTTGTCAGTTTATAAATTACCACATTACGTTAACACTGAATGCTTCAAAACACAAATATATGCACAGAGGGCTTGAATATTTGAAGTGGTTTAGTACTATAGGGAAATAATTTTGTTGTCAAGCTGTGGCAGATATAGAAGTGCTAGGGGATACATGACCATTTCATCAGGACGGTGTCGATGATGGCCTATGAACATCCAAGGGGGGAAATCATCTTTTATCACTATTGTGTACCATGCAGGTCCAGATGGAGGATAAAACATGCATGAGTTGCCCGCAGCTCTGAAAATAATTATACTCATTTGCCAGAAATGTAGAAAGTGCATCCAACCAAGTTACCACCCATCATAGTGACACTCCGTTTGCATACTGATGAAGTTTAGAGCCAGAGACAATGGCGTTGGTATCAATAGCGGAGGGGGCTGGGAATCACCAGTGCTATAGGATTAATAGCGCCATCATTTTATATTATGCAGCGTTTCACTTATGCTGCATATCAAAAAACTCCTGGCGCTGATGCTCACCTAGCTGTTTACAAGATTGGTTTGGTTTAAGACTCCAAACATTACAAGAGATTCTGAGGAGTGGGGGCGAAGACTATTATATACACCCCCTGTGAAGGGTTTCTCAGCAATTATGTGTGATGTGCTATGAATGTATGTGCAGATCTGTGTGTGTGTGTGTGTGGCAGCGGAGTCACACACGCTATGCACACTTGCAATCTCTCTCTTCCTCTCCAGCAGACTGCTCTGGAATATGAGCAAAAGATAATATGCACATGCTAAGCTCTGGTGCCACTGCAGAGTAATTGATGAATGGGTTTTTAAAGTGTGCAATGAGAATGAATACAAGTAGGACCCAGGAGAATAATTCTTTATATTGCTATCAGCTCTGCTTGTATGTAGTTGGTTTAATAGTAAAAATCAGCAATAAAGAATACAGACTTTGTTATTTAATCCTTACCAACTGAAAAAGAAAATTATTTTGGAATAGTTTTTCCATGATTAGATATATTATTTTTAAATGGAATTATTTTAGGGTATTATTCAGTTTTAAAAGACCATCAAGTAAAATAACCAATCAATGTGATCATACAGTGAGATGATTTCCACTCTTTCTTTAAAGAATTAATTCAGGTTATATATACGTATATATACACTATGATGTATGCATAATATGCATATTTGCCATTTTGGCTATGCCAGTACTCCTTGCATTCCTTAAAATATTCGTGCTAAAGTACTCTCTCAATATGCTTTTGCATATGTGCTTGTTATCACATTTACAGTTAAAGTATGCCTTCAAAAATAAAATAAAATAAGATAAAATAAGATCAACCCTGAAGTAGTTACTTTATTCATTGATTTATATAGAACCTTTTCCTATTGTAATGAAGACCCTTAGGTACAGCTGCAAATATGTTGGCAAATATTAAGAAAAGTACGCTAATGTAGCATGTACCCAAGTGTAGGCAGAAGAACATCTTGATTATCCGTAAAATAACTACTCTGTAGTGTACTGCAAGCTAGAGAACACGTCTAATAAAAATGAGTAAAGCAGATATGTTTTATAAAAATATAGTTTAGGCTTCCAATTTTATTTTAGTTCTGGTAAGACTAGTATGTAATCACTGTAATGACATAAGGACCTGAGATGATCTCTGATGTAATTCCATAGATAATTTATTTGACACTAGCAATGAATCAGGCCCATGTGTTTTATCATTTAGTAGAATCTCAACAGTTTGATGCTTTATGTTTTCAAGGCTTTAAAAAATATCTTTGGAAGAAAAATGGATGATGGAGTAATGAAAGTGTGCTTGCTCAACACGGTAGCAGACTGATCTGAATCTAAGTGTACCACTAGGCAAAATTAATTCTCGTCTTGTTTAAACAAAAAAGAGCAGAGGAGCTATGGACTTTTCAATCTCACTACTTGTGGGCCCATTTCCTTTTCTTGATGACACATTATACTAAGCGATAATGCAGATAATGCAGTTTTTATAAAGTCCAACTGTCATCAGAGGCTGCAGGACAGCATACATGAATGCTACCATTAGAGTACGCTGCCTTATTAACATGCACAGTATGCTAGCTATAGGGAGACTCCTGGCATTCAGCTGAGTAATGAGTCAGAAGAAATGTGTTGCAGTCATTTGGCCAGCAAAAAGTAAAGATGGTGATTTGAATAAGGAAAAATCTAAGAGCTGAGATGCACCAAGATCAGACCTGTAGAGTAAATTCCAGGGCCAAAATGACTTAAAAAATACTTGATTTGACCAAGGATAGCATAAAGCAATTAAAACTTCATTACAAAGAGACATTTCTACCAGAAAAGCCAAACAAGGTCATGAGATTGTTTTCAGACCTAATTTGACAACATAATCCAAAATCTAAACAGAAAAAAAACCCAAACCCTGCAACAAAAAAAAATAAGTTTAAATCACCTCAGACATAAAATATTACTTTTACACAGTATTTCTGCAGCCATAATAAGGGAGTTACTTGGTTGAGTAACTAACCATAAGGGCACGCAAAGGTAGTTGAAGCCAGGTTTCATAAAGGGACTTTCTGAAACATAGGGGATGCACAAGTCTCAGCCCTGGAGGTTTCCTTCTTGCCTCAGGAGCCTGGCTGTCAGGGGACCTTGCCAGTTGTCAGCTGGTTCCTAACCTTCTTTACTTGAGAAAAGCCATTGTGGAATTGGCAAAAGGGCAAGCTCAGCTACCCTCTGACTGGCTGGGGTATTTCCCTGTCAGAAGCAGCACCTCCAAGGGGCTTTTAAATGCACTGATGGGACCAGCTCCTGCATCACGCACTGGGCCAAATGAAGCAGAAGTCTGTAGATGCCTTGATTCTGGCCAGTTGCTGAACAATATCTGCCACTACCTATAAAAACAACCTCAGAAAAAATTCCTGAGTGTCCGAGGGGAGCAGTTAAAAACCGCATCATGAACTTGCTGGATGTGGCAAGGAGAACTGGAGATGGTTTACATAGGACTTTCCCCTGTGTCTGCAAGCTGTAACCACCAACAAGGGGGCAGATCATCAGAAAGCATCTTTATTTCTGGCAATCAGTGTTTCTCAGTCTCCTGATGTTCTTAATAGCTTTCGGTTAACTCATGCAGAGAGGTCTAACTATGAAACTGTCATACATAAATTTGAGGAATCCTGCACTCTGTATAAATGTATTGGCTTTCTCTTCAGCATATGGCTTATATGTTTTTAAATAGAGACAAAAGGAAGACAGGGAGAAAACAGAAGTCTTCTCAATCATTGAACCCTGAGGGGGCAATCTTGCAGTTGGGCTGGAGGGGCTAACTGCACCCCAGATTAGGGATGAGGTCCAGACACTCTGGGGAACAACCAGAGGACCTAGAAATAACTTTTGACAAGACAGTCAGAATTTGCCAGGTAAATGTAGTTGGCTGCTTTCGCCTGAAGCTGAGGGAAAGCAGAGAGTTCTGTACCCTGTGAGTGCTGGAGAATCCAAAACGGCACGAAAAAAGACAAGTGGCAGAAAGAGTCACCAAGATCAAATCTGGAATCTATGAAAGCTAGCACCGAGCTGAATACACTACTGCACAGTATGCAAGTCAAGACAGTGCTCAGCATTTAAAAAAGGAGATGTTACAATGGATTATACAGCTTCAAATAATTTCCAAGATTTGCAGAGAGGATGAAAACAGCACAATTAGCTCACAGAATATCCTCTGAAAAGTATTCTCCAGTATCATGCCTCAGGGTGAATGGACCATTAGCTTATACTAGATGTACAGAAATGCCGGCTAGGAGGAGACATTTAGTCCAGCCTTCTGCTCAAAGCAGGACTTTCATGAGCACTAGATCAGGTCTGCCATGGCTTTGTCTACTCCAGTCTTGAAAATCTGCAAGGATGGAGATTCACCAGCATCTTTCAGTAACCTGCACCAGGACTGCACTGCCTACCTTGTCAGGCTTCTCAAATGGATCATTTGGTAATGACAGGATGGGAACATGTGTCCACAGTGCTAGAAACAGTGATGTGAGCATGGCAAGGAAAGCACAGATAGCAGAGGTGATTAATACAACTGAAAACATACAGATGAGTCTTTTTTACTGCACAAGGATTTTTTGATCAAGGATATCAAAGAGGCATGAAGGCAAACCTTAAGAAGCATTTTACAACACTGAGATAATTACTGAGGTCTCACTCTAAGCTAAGTCTGTCTTACTCACAGGTGCTTCCAAAGAGTGTGCTGGTGCTATGCTCATACCTCTGTAAGGTTGTATCTGGAGAGTTTTAACATGTATGCCATAGGTATAATTAAAAAGTGGAAGTCAGTATGCTTACATAGGCAAGGGTGCTTAGTCCTCACACGTAACAGGTTTCATGTAATGTTCATCATGATGACCAAAATGAGCTTCACAAATATTATCCAAGACTGAAGGGATTTCGTTTTCTCTGAAGATTTATATTTCCCTGTTTGAACACAATCCTGGGAGAGATCTGGCTATTACAATGGCAAAAGTACTTGGTATAGCATTTGACAATAGCTGTAGAACAAAATCCAAGAAAAGATTTCATATATGTATCAATCAACTTGAAAAAAAATCTCAAATGAAATATGGCTTGTAACTGCCAGAGATACAGCTGGAAATGAGATCAGATTGGTGGGGGGACATGAAAAGTGGAGTCACTGTAGGTGTCTTTTGGAAAAAGCTAAATAATGTAGGCATGATTGTTTCCACCACCAAAGGCAATATAACAAAATATGTGATCATGCATATTACAGCTATTATTACTAAATGTAGAAACCGTGACATTATAATGTTTGACAAAGGCTACTTACGTTTGCAAAGCAGGACTTTCAAGCAAGGAAGCCTTGTTTAGACAAGGTAATCACTAGTCTCTGTCTCCTGTAGTTTGGTGGAAAATGGTACCAAAATATTCAACTTACATTTCTTTGTCGTAACTATTTGCTGCTTCTGTGATAGAAGTTGTCCCATACTGCCATTCTAGTCAACAAAAATATGAAAAAAACAGAATGCTTGTGTTGCTAGAAGGTAATCTTAGCTTCAGTGGGGATTTGTAGTTGTGAGAAAAGAAAAAAAAAGAAAAGAGAAGAACAGAGAAGAAAAGAGAAGAAAATAAAAGTAAAGATTATTTGGGATCCAAGAAACTATGTTCCTTTGAGAAAAACAATGCTCTTTGAAATTCTATCTGCAAACAGTACTAGGAAAATACTTTTTTCTTCCAGAAAAGGAAGAGCTGCTGTAGTGTGAGGGTGTCTCCTAAAATGGACACAAACTACTGACTGTAACTGAGCCATTCCCCCAGTCCCAGAAGTCAAATAGAGATGAGATACAGAATTACGTGTTTTGTCAAGGAAATGTGTCACACAAGCTTCAATCATTCTTGCTCAGAACAGCTGACAACAGGAGAATGGATTGAACATGACCAGAGGGTTACCACTATGCAGTGGCTAGCGTCTCTAGTTATTTTAGTTAATACATGGGTTATAAGAATTTGAAATGTATCAGAATGATTGTTAACCATTATTGATTATGTGTTTAATTGGAAGAGGTAAGTGTGGGGACTTGAATCTTGAAAGGCTCCAAGAGCATCTGGTTGAGATAGGGGACAGAGACATTAGTGTTGCACAGATTTGATGAGCTAAGGCTGAGACAGAGAGCAGGCGAGCTCAGTCAGGCTCTTGATCCTGAGCAATTAATGAATAATGCCACCATCTAAATACTGGATAGACAAAAGCTGAGTTTCCTGGTGGATCTGGTACTTCTGGCTAAGGGATAACATGGCTAATATCTCCCCAGAGATTAAAATCAGTCAGGACTGGTACCAGTGCATCTAAAGAGCCCTGGTGATCCCAAGTGCCACATCTCTATCCAAAAGCATACACTAGCTCTGGTTGTCACAACTAATCAAAGAGATCATGTTTTTGTAACGACCCATTTCTTCCCACTTGGAAATAGGATTGAATCTCTGGGAATGTGAAATCTAAATATAATTTGACTGAAGAAACAAAGAAACAGAAAAGACACGGAAACGGAAAAGAAACAGATGTCTTGTATAACAAAATCATAAAAGAAAGCATACGTTAGCAAAGGCCAGAGTGTTGGCTAGCTTTTGGAAGGGTAAAATATTATAATCTTTCAGTCTAAAGAAAACATAAATGAGTTACAATAGAATCTAAAATCATTACTAAATGTGGTAAAATATATACCAGTGTTGCAAGTTACTCATTCCTAGGAATGATGGAAAAGGGTTGAGAGATGAAGCTGACTGTAATGAGGGAGGTGTCTTTAGGCAGGATTGCAGGAGTGGGGTTCCTTTTGTCTTTCTCCTGTGGCAGTAAAAACACGGACTCCGTGGATGGTGTTCCAGAGACCTTTATTGTTAGTCAGCATTAGTCTTTTATAGTCTATATAAGTTACACACAAACTGCACACACTTAATCATCTAATTTGATTGGTAGCAATATACTGTTCACGCGCCTTATGCTTCATTTGGATTGGTTATAGCTTTTTGGTTGTCTTTACTATTTTTGCCTTTGGTATTTCCTTATCTTGTTCTAGTTGCTGTTTTTTGTTATTGAGCAAGTGGTGTTCAAGGACGTAGCTCAAATTTGTCAATGTCAAACAGCTGTGCTGCACTCTCTGCCTCCACATTTCCCCCTTTTTGTTCTTCTACTATCAATACCTGTTGTAGTATCCTTTGTATCATTTTTTGTAGGCAGGTGACCAAGCATGGAATGTTAATGATTATGCCTAGTATAATACCTAGTATCACAATTTCGATTTTGACCAAGGATAGCAACCACCCAGTTATGCCACACACAAGCTTAGTCAATAAAATTACTGATCACACATTATACATATTCATGATTGCTAAGCAAAATTAAGTTTCACTACCCTCTAGTAATTTTCTACTACAGCTTTCTTCTACCATTACAGACATAACAACTCCAGTAACTTTCTTATCTACAAGGCCAGTGACTAGTTTTTTGCAGGCCTCTGTTGAAACAAGCCATAAATTCTGCTAACAATGTTTTGTATCTTAAAGCTTCCCTTCTCATTCCATGGCTTTCTTCCTGCGAGCATGATTGTATCCCTCCCCCAAGGTCAGTTTGCTTTCACTGACACCATACTGGCTCGAGAAATATCCACATCTCCCCCTTCTTTGTTTATGAAAAGAGGCTTGTTTCAACACTTTATCTATTAAAGTCTGCACACATTTCAACACATATGGAATATAGATCAAAATACATATATAAAAAGAATGAATAAGCATCCTACAGCTATTTGTAATAAGCTTTTATCAACCCACCAAAAAGATTTCTGAATATATCAAAACCATCACTTTGTTGCAGTTTTTGTACTCCTTTGCAAGTTTTGAATACTTTTGTGAATAGATTCTGAATGATCAGACAGACTCATGCAGCAAAGCCCATCAAAATCCTGACAACCATTATTTTGTGCTAATAATAAAAAATCTATTGCTGATCTATTCTGTTACCAACCTGACTATGCCGAAGACACCGCCAAGCAGGAGGGTGATTATCAGCCGGGTCACAGCAGGGAAAGGAGGCAGGCGCAGCACCTTCAGGGAGTCCCCTGTTGTTAATAGAGTGAGTTCTGGGTCCTTTCTCTCTCCTCCGCTCTGAGCCGCCTCTGTTTATACCCTCAGCAGATTCAGTGGAAGAGTACTGACTAGACATTGCAAGCAATGTCTAGTCAGTGGGATTATGTGGGATACCAGTAACATGCTCGATGCCCCAAAGAGCAAGGAAGGTTTGGACTGCGCGAGAAGCATATGCTGGCCCGTTAGCTGTTTTTATATGCATGGGAACCCCCATGAAAGCAAACGCTGACATCCAATGTTGGCAAACATCTCAAGCACGTTCTCCTGTATAAGCAGAGGCAAACAACAAGCTAGAATGGGTATCAATAGTTACATGTACATATTTGTGTTGGCCAAATGACAGGACATGAGTTATATCAGATTGCCATAATTCTTGAGACCACAAACCGCACGGATTAACCCCATATAAAGGTGGCATAATTGTGTTCTGGCAACTGCTACAGGAACGCACAATTGCCCGAGCTTGTTCCCATGTCAGCTTAAATTGTCATGGAAGGGCTGTAGAGTTTTGGTGATGAAATTCATGGGATAGCTTAGCTTGCATGAGTGTGTTTGGAACAAAGGCCGCATTAGTGAGAGCATCTGCT
The DNA here is from genome assembly GCA_011801015.1 of Ardeotis arabs. Taxonomy (NCBI): domain Eukaryota; kingdom Metazoa; phylum Chordata; class Aves; order Otidiformes; family Otididae; genus Ardeotis; species Ardeotis arabs. Next base: position 47,346 of record JAAGAY010062207.1, on the reverse strand, counting down.
CTTGTGTTACCTTATGTGACAGGTCCTGGAAGCGAAGTGTGAGCTCTCAGATGTACAATAAGGTAAGGATGATCTCGCACATGTAATACTGATAATAGCTGTTGAAACTGATCATACAACAAAGGATTATTAATTTCCTTTAACATTGCCCGTTCAGCGCCTTGTACTACATTGACCACATAGGCAGAATGGGAGACAATATTGAGGAATTCATCTTTCCACTTATACAAAGCTCGTACCACTGCTGCAAGTTCTACGATTTGGGTTGAACCTTCTACCAATTGTACGTCATGATGCTACTCATCATTTTTCTTCCACACAATCACGGATTTGTGTGTTTTTCCTGATCCATCTGTAAATATTGTTAAGGCGTTTATGGGAGTGTAACTTAGATGAGTTGCTGGATACAACATTAATTCTCCTAAAAATTGCAACATGGGCTACTTAGGCCAATGAATGGAAATCTGTAGCAAAACTGTTTGTAATGCTGTTTGTGCTTCTGGAGTGAGTCTCCTAGGAGAGGTTAAATCTGAGTCTCCTTTAAGTATTTTGAGTAGTGGAGAAAGTAATTCAGTAGAAAGGCCTAGAGCTGGGCATCCCCAGTTGATAGCTCCCAGCAATTTCTGCAAATCGTTTCAGGTAAACACTGTTTGAGGGATTTTTAACTTCTGCAGTGCAATTGTTCTTTCCATAATTTGCCAGCCGAGATACTCCTAGGGACATACCTTTTGAATTTTTTCTTGAGCGATAACCAATTTAAATCAGGATAATGCACTGGTGATATCATTAAGAACTCTGTCCACCAGGGAATCATTGGGTGCTGCAATTAGGATGTCATCCATATAATGATAAATGAGGCTATTCTTAGGTAAGCGCCTTACTGGTGCTATGGCTTGTGTGACATACCATTGGCAGATGGTTGGACTATTTTTCATACCTTGCGGAAGTACCATCCAATGATATCGCTGATTGGATTATCCCATATTGATTGAAGGCACAAAAAATGCGACTCGTGGAGCATCCTCAGGATGTAAAGGTACAGTGAAAAAGCAATCTTTTAAATCAATAATGATAATATTCCAATCTCGAGGCATCATTGAAGGAGATGGTAACCCCTGTTGCAAAGGTCCCATATCCTTAATTACCGAATTTACTGCCCTTAAATCCTGTAAGAGTCGCCATTTACCTGATTTTTTCTGTATTACAAATACAGGTGTATTCCAGAGATTGTCTGTTGGCTGTATGTGTTCGAGTTGTAATTGCTCGTCAACTAACTCATTCAAATGTTGCAGCGTTTCTCTTGCTAAAGGCCACTGGTCAACTCAGACGGCAGTATCTGTTAACCATGTCCGTTTTTGGGTAAGCTGCCCCCGCCCCGCCGGATGGGGGGGGTGGGGCGCCTGGCGGCAGCCGCGGCCCCGGGCACATAAGAAGGAAAAAAAAAACAAACCTGAGGTGTGAGACAAGAACAGGGAGAGATCCTTAAAGCTACCGTTACAGGCAAAACAAACTCGACCTGGGGAAACTTATTCATTTATTACTAAAGCCAAAGCAAGATAATGAGAAAGAAAAGAAGATAACCTCTCCCCACCCCTCCCTCTTCCCGGGCTTAATACCATCTCCACCACCTTTCTCCCCCCTCGCCCCGAGCAAGAAAGGGACAGGTGGGTGGGAAGAGGGAATGGGGCTTACGGTCAGTTAATCACATGTTGCTTTATGCTGCAGTTTACTAAGAGGAAACCTACAATAATAACAAAATATAAGAACATTAATATATATAAAATGAACAATGTACAATTTCTCACCACTCGGTGTCCAAATGACTGATAGTCTGTCTGTCTTTCGCCCAGCTTCCTGCACCTGCTCGTTAACGAGACTTGGAAAGCCAGTGTCCTTGGTCTCATTAACAACAACTCTTATCGTCGGAGTGTTTTTATCAACATTCTTCACATACAAAATCCAAAGCTACTGAGAGGAAAATTAACTCCATCCCTGCTAAACCCAAGACAGTATTCACCCCTTATTTCATCCCATTTACTTCATGCTTATACGCACACACACACAGACTGCTTATACCTGTCTAGGAAATTTTTTACTTTCCTCCGGACTATAATATGTTCATTTCTCTGTTTGCACTGCCTGTTTGTTTCCACTTAAAGATCTTATAACTTAACGCTGCGCCTTGCACACAACAATACCAACCTGGATGTATCACTTGTTCTAACGGGGTCGACCTGCGCACACACCAGAACACTCAGCTATAGCACGAATAGAGATCAGCTGGAATAAGCTCACGTCCACACCAACAACACTGAACAGTAACAAAAATATGACACCACCGTTGACACAAAGGACACACAAACACACACAAAAAGGTATGACACAGTCGGCACAAAGGACACACACAAACACGCCACCTCTATAACGAGGAAGCTCCAAAGACTGAAGGCTCCTTTTCCAGATCTATGGGACCTTGATCAAAGGGATTTTCTGGCTTGCTGTTAGTCTTTGTTTCCACGGACTGAGGAGCAGAAGGGGTAACAGGGGCTGTCGGATCCCCTTTCTGCGTGTGATTCTTTAAGGCTTCAAACATTACACGCCATGCCGGTAATAACTTTTGAACACCAGGGTCACCCCGCGTTACACAGTCCCATAGTTTAATACCTATGGTGTCCCAGGTGCCCACCATATATATATTAGAGATGTTAGCATCTGATATGTGAGTGGACACCCAAATCAACAAGCTCTTCAGGTCAGTGTTATTAATAGCACAGTTCTGTTCCTCTAACACTTTTGTTAGAATCATTAAAACTGATTTATCTTCCTTTGAAGCAGTGCTTCTCATCGTTCCTAGCAGCAGATACAGCTGCATCTCATCATACTTTAACCCACAACTCCCAAGGATTTTGACAAAAATTCTAACAATAAATTTCTCCTGACATTGAAGACTCCATCTCCCCTGGCTTCTCACCCGCGTCCGTTGCACAGATTTAGGTCTCAGGGACCGCGGCTCTTGTCTCTGCTGCTTTATTCTTGGTCTCGTGGACTATGGCTCTATTCTCCGCTGCTTTATTCTTGGTCTTGGGGACCGCGGCTCTTACCTCCGCCACTTGCAGCTCTTGTCTCCGTTGCTTTTTTGTCCAGCCAGGCACTGCCACTGGTCGCTCTCTTTCCACGAGTTAAGGTCCCTGTTCGGGCCCCATATGTGGCAGTAAAAACATGGACTCCGTGGATGGTGTTCCAGAGACCTTTATTGTTAGTCAGCATTAGTCTTTTATAGTCTATATAAGTTACACGCAAACTGCACACACTTAATCATCTAATTTGATTGGTAGCAATATACTGTTCACGCATCTTATGCTTCATTTGGATTGGTTATAGCTTTTTGGTTGTCTTTACTATTTTTGCCTTTGGTATTTCCTTATCTTGTTCTAGTTGCTGTTTTTTGTTATTGAGCAAGTGGTGTTCAAGGACATAGCCCAAATTTATCAATGTCAAACAGCTGTGCGGCACTCTCTGCCTCCACATTCTCCCTCAGTAATAGCAGTTGGGGTGGGCAGTGCTGTAATGATGAGGATGTGAGGTATGTGTGTATTCAGTTTTTATAATTCCAGTTCTGGGTAAATAAATCATTACATAATTGACAAGCCAAAACCTCCAGATCGTTGGTTTTTTAGACATACATTTTTCCATATGCATGCAGTTAATAATAAACCAAAGAAATCAGAAGCCATTGGACAGAAAACTCTCAAGAGACACTCCAAAGTATACTATGTCCAGACCTTAATCTAGATTTTACACATAGTTCTGTGCAGGCAGATGAACCTCTGACTTGAAAAATGTTCACCCAAATACGGCAGATAGTGAGAAAATGAGACCCAGATTTTAAAGCATTGCATCCAAGCCTATGTCAGCCCAATTTACTTCAAGAAGCCTCCAAACAAGTTCACACACACACAAAAAAATGTCCACCTATGCAAACCTTATTCATCTCAACAATGATCATTCATTTCAACCATTTACAAAAACTTTTCAAACATCATTCAACTATCCAAAGCCCCCAGACACTCAACAGCCAGACAAATGGGGCCCCACTGAAAGATGGAAGAGCATGAGGAGGAGCATGCCACCCCCCTCACTGGTCCTGTCAGTGACCATGGGCTCATGCCTGGGGAGCCATGTCTTCCAGTGACCCTGGTATGGCCCAATGCCCCAGGAGTAATTTCAACAGATGCAAATCAGTATCACTGCCAGACATCAATGTATCTTGCAGCAATCCTTTCCCTGGATGAGACATAAATAATTGTGTCTGTTTCTACACTGACAGATCAGCCCGCACTGAGATACTGAAGAGTGTTTTAACAAGCCTTCAGTCCTTTAAGGTCCTGGTTTTCATTTCACAGCTTGAGTTCTGGCTCTCTGGGTGCAAGGAGCAAGTGATCAAGAGTAGGCACACTGGCAGCCTACATTGTACCAGAAGGGTGCAAAAGGTAGCCGGGACTCAAGTTTTGCACAGAAGCATCTCCTAAACATGCAAAGCTCATGTGACCACCTAGTACAGAAGACAGATCATTCACTTATTCCACCAGTCCCCCTTCACATTGCTCCCTAACGCAGCTTTAGAGATGAATCAGACTTCCAGAAGTGCTCTTTGTTCTGCCTACCTCTAGCTTCACCTCTACTAAGAAGTGTTTACTTCTCAGCTACCTATTTAAAGCAGAACCTAAGAATGCAAAAGGATGTATGAAAACTTTGTCAGCAAACAGCAGCTCCTTGTGCAGTCTCAGTGCCCTGGCATGTGAAGAGGAGCTGGGAAACTTTCCTTCCTGGGGAGCCTGCCAAGCCATATACACTTTCCCATGTCTCTGAGCTGTCATAGGAGAAGCATACTATAAGAAGTCAGGTGGAAGGATTCCTTTGTGTTGATTTAGTCCAAAAGTCTTATGAATTAATTGCTTGAAGCAGCTAGGAAAGCTGATTGTAACAGTTGGAGAGTCACCTTCCTTCATCTTGGTGGAGACTGTTGATTAGGCTTTAGTATAGCACTGCACATGTCAACAACCTACAACATTGCTATTGGCACTAGAGAAGTCTCTTGCCATGTGGTTGGGCTTAACATGGAAAGAGCCATATGGTCTGCACACAAATTTAGTATATCTGAAGACAAAAAAATATGCTCAGGAGCTATACAGCATATCCATATAGACATACTTGGTACCTCTGCTGTGAAACAGACACTTAGCAATAAGGTATCTCTCACAAAAACGTCTTCAAAAAACAAAGGATCTCTGGGTCTTGGAAACTACTCTCATAGCTCTACTACCACCTCAAAATCCTCACTTTGCTCTCCTGTCCAGCAGTCTATGTATAATTTTGGGATGAGAAAAAAAATTAGTTACTTGTTTCTGAGTAGACTGTAAAAAGAACACTGTGGAACTGAGAAATCTTTGTGATCGGGAGTATTATGGAAAAGCAGACAAAACTGTAATTCTGTTTCTTTCTAGGTTCTCAGCAGAAAAAAGCTGGAGCAAAGTAAAGCCTCTAGAAATTGCCTCACATGGAGTGAAGCAGCAAGGCAGCACGGAGTCACAAGGGGATGGAGCTGCAGAAAGGACCATTATTCACATCAGGTGTGATTATGTTGTACTGCATTGTTGAGACCATGTTGAAAGGATTATTTCTCTATTGTTTTCCTTCACTGTATTTTTATGAGATCAGGCTGTTTGGAGCCCCTTGGCTTACATCTAGGTAGAGAAATATGGATGACTAATTTTAAATTGGTTAACTGTGCCCAAGACTGCCCTCTCAGTCTAAGCTAGGGTTTTTTTATAGTGTTTTCCTTTTTTTTTTTCTTTTTATCCTTTGTTTAAAATATACTTCTGGCTTATAGACAGTTTGTATAAAAATGCTGCCATATCACACATTCCTAGTCCTGTACTATTTGCTTTTCATATTGTGGCTGGTAGGTCAGTATGAATTTGATCTGTGTTATTTATGTTTAATGTTTTTAGTCTTTTAGTTGCAAATTGAGATCTTCCTGGGTTTTGTTTCCCTCACAATAAAAGAAAAAAAAAGATCAGTAGGCCTATCCTTTCCCTCACCTGGGGCCATCCTGTGCCAGTGCACTGGAGAGCATTTTTGGCTCCAGCAGCAGGTCCTCTTCCCTTCAGGGTGCTGGTGCACCCTGGCAGGGATACCCTGGGTGCTGTGTCCTGCTGACAGGACCCTCAGCCTGCTGGCCACCCTGTCCAGCTGCCCTGTCCAGCTGCCCTGGAATTATAAAACACATTTGGTCCCTGTTTAACTCCTTGGTAGGCATGGCTGCCTTATTTTCTCATGTCATACCAGCTTTTCAAATCGCAAATGAAAAGAATCATGACAAGGTCCATCAAAAGGACCATCAGATCCCATAGGACAGGTAAGATACTGTTATGGAGGTTATTTGTTAATCTGGGCAATCCTTGCCTGTTGTGTGGAGTGGTGTACGATTTTAAGAATGAATCCTTGTGTGGAGGAGTTTACATGGAGACCAGATAAAGGTGTAAGGGGAAAAAGAGATGGAAGGTGTTATCCGAAGTGATATGTTTTGTTAGCGGCTGATCTAAGATAAAAGCCCAGATTTCCTGCTGCTTATTCTCTATATTTCCACTCACACTAAGTCTTTTGTATTTGTACAGTACTGATTGAATCAGACCCAGGGAGCTACTGAGGAGATCTCCCCTCCGATCCAGTTAGACTCTGGATCATGTTTGTCCCTAGTGTGATCACCCTGATCTAAATGAAACTTCAGCTACAACAGAGCAGCTAGAAACTTGGCTGGTTGTTTCATGGGTGGTGTTTTATTTGTCATAAATTTTTGTTCTGCCTTTTTTCTGTTTCTAGCTGTGGCAGTATCAGCCCAGCCAGGCTTAAAGCCTACCTCAGACACTGAGCTCACTTGGTTCTTAGCTCTGCACAAGCACAGAATGAAAAGAAATCATACTCAGCAAAGCCAAACCTATAGCCAGATACAGATGGTGGATGAGGACAAGTAGGAAAGGAAATATGGAGGAACTGCTACCAAGCACAGACCAGACCCTGATTTGGACTGGAGACATCAGAGGACTATGGAGCATCATGTCCCCAGCTGCCTCACAGGAGACGGGCATGCACGGAGCCAAAGGCAGCATCAGCAGGAAGGTTTCAGCTCCAGGCTGTCCTCAGTGCCTTTACACCTGGCCAGCTGGCATGGCTCTTCATAACCACTCACAGTGTGACCTTCAGCAAGTACAAGTCATGGCAAAGGAGAGGAGAGAGGAGACAGTCCGAGGAGATAAATGTGTATTTAAGGAGAGTTTCTTCCCAGCAGCACCAGGGGCAGAACGACAGGAAATACCTGGCTGTTTGCTTTAAAATTAAAAGAGAGACGACTGCATCAGGCAGATCTGTCAGAGACAAGGTGAACATGACTGCCTTTGTGTACGAGACAGGGAAAGAGAGGAAGGTCTGATATGATGGAGAAAGGTCAGGCAGTGGATGCAGGGAAAGTGCCTCTGTAAGGTATTACCTTGACTGTATGATAAGTGCCAGAAGAAACCTCAGTGGCATCTCTGCTATCTGCACTGAGGCCGGGATTTCAATGGGACCTAACAAACTGAATTCTTGAAGGGGGTTGGGTGGCTGATGCAGATGGAAAACAACAGCTAGCTCGAGTAGTGTGCATTTAAGACCATTGAAAATCTCTGATAGTGAGGGTACTCAAAAGGCCTGGGTTTTCTTAACCGAGAAAGGGGACTAAGAAGGGGCAAGATAACAGTACAGGAGTCAGTGATTAGTTTGCTGAATGGAGATAAGAGCACTTGTGCTTGCTGCAGCCTCTGGGAGAAGAAAGAGATATTCAGCTAGAGTAAAGGTGGAAATAGGACTAAGGAAACCTCTGAGGACAGTACTTTTAAAAGGATCAGTATTTCTGCAGATATCAAGAATTTTTTAGGATTACAGAGTTATCTAAAATAATAGCAGCAAATATCTTGGAAGGGACACTTAATCCTATAGAAATATGCTTGTAATGACACTGCCATAGACATCATCACATCAGAGGAAGGGTAGAAAGCGACTTGAACTTCTGCCTGACCCTGCACAGCTGCCCTGGATTCCCAGGGTGACAGAGCTGTCTTGGCTTTGTTTTGAGCTCTTGGCCTTGCTGGTTTCCATATTTCATTGACTTCCCATAGTCCACTGATACCTTCCATGGAGAATTTTTTTCATCCCTTCCCAGTGCTAGGGCTGGTAAAGTGTCACATTCCTTCAATTATTTTTAACATGTAGGCTCCTTCATGTTTCTTTTGTATTTGATTACTTCACTTGTTTTTTTCTGGAGCATCTCCACCAAACTAGTCACTGTAGTGATTGATGCCAATTGCGGTAATTTTTTTTCCCAGTATAAAATAAACCAATAATAATAATAATAAACAGTAGTAGTAGTAGTAGTAGTAGTAGTAGTAGTAGTAGTAGTAGTAGTAATAGTAGTAGTAGTAATACCTCCCCAAACTCTGAAACTAAAAACAAGCATATAATATTAACACAAAATTTAAGTGCATTAAGTACATTTAGAGTGGCTGAAGAATCCACACAGATTTTAAATCACAGCTTATGTTCAGAGGACCATAGATGACTGGAGATCAACAATGGCAATGAAATCTTTAGATTGCCATTTTGGAATTATGTCCATTAGTAGGCCAGAGCAATTAAACCAATTTTAAAGAATCAGAAATGTGTCAAGGTATATATATTTACTTTTGCATATACAGAATATGAGGTTGGATTGAATACAATAATTTTCTCTCAACAGTATATATAGATAAACACTTCCTACATTCTTTTGTGAAGATGTCTTTGAAATGTATTCATTGAAGTTAATTATAGAGGTCTAACACTTCTCTTCATTCAATACTATAAAATTAATGGCCTTTCATTTTTGCCTCTAATGCAAATGATCATGTCATCTCCCACTGCATGCAGCTCTTTTTCTCGTATGTTGAATATTATTAGTTTTCCTTAAGTAGAATTAGAGCACATGACCGTTCAGAACTCAAACCTGTACAGTCACTCATTTTGCAGCTCCACAAGCAGCAGGCAATAGGAGACACTTTGGTCTAAATCACCGTGTTCCCTGAGTAGTTTTTAATTTTAATTTTTTATAAAACTAAAGGTACATTGCCAAGCATCGACATCCACTTTTGCATTTCTAGCTCTATACAATTCATCTTTGCCACAAATCCTTTACTTGCTTTCTCGGTTCTCTCAGGAACACTGCAATCTTTCATGCATTAGATCCAGACTTCTACAAATTGAGTTAGGTCATTCTAACTAGCTCTTGTTCAGATAAATGACACAATTCTTCCTTTGTCTTTTCCTTTCTGCTTCTTAGATGTATTTTGAAATATATATATAGGTGTACATATATATGGCAATCCTGCTAGTAATTATTACCCTCCTAAAGCATAAATTTAATGCAGTAAATACCTGGGTAGAAACAGAAGTCAGTTCTCAACTATTTATGTTAGGAGTGAAAATGCCTGGTAAATCAGAAGTCCACCAGAGCCGAGCGATAATCCAAGACTAAATACCTACTTTGCATGTGGTTTTAATTATTATAAAGAAACAAATATTTGAATCTGGGCACCTCTGTACTTTTAGGAGAATAAGATCCAGATCTGTCCTCTGTAAAGGCCTCTGCAATGCCACCCCATTGTTAGGAAACATATATTTTTCTAAGGTTCTCACAGTGAATAGCATTTTCAGTCTTTGTAATATGTACTCAGAAGGCTGAGTTTGACCTTAAGTTGAGGATTTAAAAAAGCTGAAAAGTTAAAGCTGAACCAAAACTATCAAGGGCAGATGATTTCATACAAGTCATGTGAAGCTGAGAATTTTGCCTGGTTTTGACAGAGAATTGCAGATCTACCTGTGCTTGCTTGGGAAGGCTGCAGACCAACAGTGAACTGGAGAACCACTCTGTGCAGTGTGAGCAGTGTGTACCAAAACCTGAGCTCAGGAGAGCAGGAGAATGGAGATGGAAACACTGCAGCACATGCACCATACTCCTCGATAGACAGGACTTAGGGGAATGTAGTAGATGCTGCACCAGGGCGCTCGTCTCAACCAAAAAGGAGATCTTATAAAAAGTGTGATCCTGAGAATGACATTAACATCCTGTTAGGATGGCTCCAGGTCTGAAGCTCAGGGTCACAGATGTTTAGGATGCACTGTAAGGAAAGCAGTGGAGATCTGTCGTAGTTCCGCCCTGATCAGGACCAGACTACGCAGTCTCTCTCTCACTCCCCCCACACCCTGAGAGAACAGGGGGAGATGATATAAGAAAAAAAGGCTTGAGGTTTAAGATAAGGACAGGGAGAAATCCTTAAAGTTACTGCCACGGGCAAAACAGACTCGACTTGGGGAAAACTATACATTCATTACTAAAACTAGCAGGATAATGAGACAGAGAAACAAGATAAACCTCCCCCCCCACCCCTCCCTCTTCCCGAGCTTAACATTATCTCTACTACCTCCCCCTCCCCGAGCGGCACAGGAGGGAAGAGGGAATGGGGGTTGCGGTCAGTTCATCACGGGTTGTTTTACTCTGCTGCTTCATAGTTGGGGGAAGAACTTCTCACATTCCTCCTCTGCTCTAGTGTGGGGTACCACCCATACGTCACAGTCCTTCGTGAAACTGCTCTGGCGTGGGTCATCTCTTCCACAGGGTGCAGTCTCTCCAGAACGGCTGCCCCAGCGGGCCCTCCATGGGCCACAGCCACCTTTAGGCATCCACCTCCCCCAGTGTGGGGTCCTTCACGGGCTCCAAGTGGATCTCTGCTCCTCCGTGGACCTCCATGGGCTGCAGGGGGACAACCCGCTCCACCATGGTCGTCACCACAGGCTGCAGGGGAATCTTGGCCAGGAGCCACATTACTCCTCCCCCTCCTTCTTCACTGACCTCGGCGTCTGCAGCTGTTTCTCTCACAAGAAAAGTTCTTCACAACAGGCTGGTAGAAGCCTCTCAGAATCTTTTCATATCATCCATCTCATCTCCTCTCCACTTTTTGCAGCCAGGCCAGGCTGAGTTGGGCCCAGTCGGCCGCCTGGCAAGAGGCCAGAGGGTGAGGCCTGCAAGGCCCACGAGGCCTGCGCCTCCCCCTCTGTGCCTCTGCCCCCGCTCAGCTTCTTCACATCTTCTCTTCTCTTTTTTTTTTTTTGTGTTTTCCCCTTCTTAAATACGTTATCGCAGAGGGACATTCTGCTACCAATCGGCTCGGCCTTGGCCAGCAGCAGGTCCGCCCTGGGCCCGGCCGAGTCCACTGAACAAAGGGGAGGAACTTCTAGCAGTGTCCTATAGAAGCTACTACCTTAAGCCCCCCCTCACCAAATAAAACCACAACAAGATCACTTCAGGATCTCTTCGTAGAGCCTGGAACTGAAGGAGTGTCCAAATAAAAAGAAAGAGAGAAAAAAGAGTGGTGATGGGAGAACAAGGGAAAAAAAGCAATGAACCCTTTCCAGCTTAATTTTAAAATCAACTGGGAGCTGTCATTTTGTATTAACATTAGGCAAATCCATCTCTCTGGTGCCTTTGTCCTTTATGCTCCCCCTGGAACACTCTCTAGTAAATTGCTAGGATTCGAGTCCCAGATGATCCCATTCTTATTTCTATTCTTATTTGACTGTGCTGATGGTTATATAGAAAAAACCCACAGATTTTGAATCCTCTGTGGTTCTCTCAGTCCTCTTACAACCTGTCTACTGTTTGATTGTTGATACACTCTCTACTAGAGAAAAACAGGGATTCCCATGGGCTTAGAAATGTTTCAGCAGTAACATCAGTAAGGTGCTACCCTGAGTAGATCTGTGTGCAGCAGCCTGTAACACTGCAATTTGCACCCTTCGGAAGAGCAGAGCCCAGAATATGGGGTGGCGATGTGACTGTTGTTAGTGCTGGTGGATGCTGTCTTTGGAACTGCATCCACCTGACAATATGGTCAATTATTTGACATGACACAGATGATTTTATTTTATTTTGTTTCCTAATAATTCCAGAGAAAGGTGTGATGGAGGGAACTCCAGTCTGTAGAGCATGTCCCTATAGAGATTTGCAGTTGTGCTGCAAGAGCAACTCCAGCCCTGCCCTGCACCATGGTGCTGTTCTCTGGGTAGATGTAGTGAAACCCAGGAGAGCCACACAACCACAGGGCGAGCCTTGACTCAGGGTGACAGTGAGCTTGCATTTTCCCTTTCCTCCTCAAAGTTTCAGTGGAGGATTTAACTAAAGCAAGGAGGTTATGGATGAGGTTACTTTGTGTAGCTGCATTTGCTTATCTTGCATTTTGGGGGTCAATATTTTGGAATCTGTGATTAAAAAAATCCTCTGCCTACCAGCTCATGTGTTTGATGTCCCAAAGGGTTCCCACAATGCATGGTCAGCAAGCTCCAGGAGTCAAAGTGGGGCAGCAGAGCCCTGTCGGGTTACGCACCAGCAGCCTTAGACAGGTTCATAAGTGAGGCCCAGCATTTTGCTGCGTGTCAGAGTGACGCCTGGGAGCATCCCCTCGCCGTTTGCAGCCATGTCTCCCAAGGGTCCTTACTAAATTTACAGAAAAATTGCAGTGATTTTGACAACAGCCTATAAAGCTATTGAGATGGGCTAGCTAAGGGTAAATGAAACAGGAATCTTTGAAATCATTTAAAAAAGCATTCTTGTCTCTGAGTCAAGTTGCAGCAAAGACCTGTTTCCACTGAAATCGGGGAGAGTTATCTGCCACTAAATCAAAGCAGACCTGGTTTAATGAGAAGATGTCTATGTCAGTCCATCTTTTCTTCCTGCCTGTCAGACATCCCAGTTGTGCCACGGGACCTATCTGACCCTGGGTAATGTCTTGTCTCTTGCAAGGTCCCTGCACAGCAATGCAGATAGTGAGACAGGAGTGGGAAGTCTCTTCTGAGCAGACCTGCCTATCCCTGCTAGCAGGAAAGGTTTTGAGCAAATCTGCACTCATTTATGTACTTTCCAAAAGAAGTAACTGTCATCTCATTCTACAGTTATGCAGTAACCAAACTCCAAATTGTAAGTTTAAATTGAGTTAATTTCTGAGGTGCCTTATTTGTAAAATCAAAGTATATTCAGTATCATTTCCGTGGTCATAAACTCCTTGGAGGAAGTAAGGCATGTCTGCTGCCCATTTTCTACTTGCTTCTTGCCAGTCTATCAAAGATAATTGGAAAGGCAAATTCTTTTCAACATTATCTCTTGTAATGCAGCTGTTCTTTTTCTTATTGTTTTCTGAAAAAGCTGCAATGCTGACCTCAGTTCCCTGATGCCTTACATCTACTTGAACATCTGTGCAAGGCCAGTGCTGGTCAGAAGACATGACACTCAGTCCTGAATGCTACTGAACTGTACTGACCTGATCCAAGAAAATAATTAATTGAATCAATTAATTTTTTGAGCTCATATAGACAGATTGCTGCCCTGGTTTTGGCTGGAATGGAGCTAATTTTCTTGATCATTCTGAGATCCGTCTTGGTTCCATTCTGTGATCGCTGCTTAGGATGGGCTATATCAGTCATCATCAGATCTTTGGACAGTGAGAAATAGTGCATAATTCATTTTGTATATTCTATTATTGTTATTATTATTATTAGATTATTATATTTTCCTTTGCTGTCTTAGTAAACTGTCTTTATCTCAACCCACGAGTTTTGCTTTCTTTCCATTTGTCTTCTCTGTTCCCCCTCAGGGAGGGGTAGGGTGAGTGAGTGGCTGAATGGTACTTAGTTGCTGGCTGGCATTAAGCCATGACAATTGCAAAATTATTTTTTTCAGAAAGGCTTTTTTATTTTCTAGATAGATCATTAGTCAATGAAATAAAGGTTTGAGTTTACTGCAACTGTTCACTTGAACTCAGGACCAAAAAATACAGCTTGAAAAGTGAAAAAGTATTGCTTCTTTTCTCACTTGAAAAAATAACCCTCTCTTGACCATTTAAGAAAAATCACGTGTTGAGGAAATTGACATATTCTTTATATTACACTGGAAAAATATTTAACACTACCTGCCTTGCTCTGATCAACATTTATCTCCTCTCTCTGGAAACATTTCAGCCAAAAAAATTAGGAAGGCAATAAAAGAAGATGTGTTACAATGTAAAGTAAAAGCAAGTGAAGACTCGTAGAACTGTTAGATTTGTGAGTTTTATTTATTTATAGCGGCAAATGCTGTAGTATTTCCCTGGCGCGCATTCATAGCACTGTTTCCTTGAGGACAAAGAATTGCAGGTGGGTTGAGATTTATTACTTCATACTGCTACCCAAATAGTGGATGGCTGCCAGTTTCTTCATATATGTTGTTTTAGGACGGGTTACGACTTGAAGTCTTTCTAGAAATACTTTTTTCCCCATTAAATAGCTGTTTGAAAAGTTTGATTATTGTTCACACTTTTAAATGTCTAAGCATCTTAGTAAGCATAGGGGTATATATCATAGAATCATAGAATGATTAGGGTTGGAAGGGACCTTCAAAGGTCATCTAGTCCAACCCCCCTGCAAGGAGCAGGGACTTCCCCAACTAGATCAGTTTGCTCAGAGCCCCGTCCAACCTGGCCTTGAATGTTTCCAGGAATGGGGCATCCACCACCTCTCTGGGCAACCTGTTCCAGTGTTCTACAACTCTCATGGTGAAAAATTTTTTCCTAATATCTAATCTAAATCTACCTCCCTCTATTTTAAAACCATTACCCCTTGTCCTATCACAACAGACCCTACTGAACAGCCTCTCCCCATCTTTCTTGTAGGCCCCCTTGAGGTACTGAAAGACCACTTATAAGGTCTCCCCAGAGCCTCCTCTTCTCCGGGGTGAACAGCCCCAACTCTCTCAGCCTGTCCTCATAGGAAAGGTGCTCAAGCCCTCTTATCATCTTTGTGGCCCTCGTCTGGACCCTCTCCAACTGGTCCATGTCCTTATGTTGGGGGCTCCAGAACTGGACACAGTACTCCAGGTGGGATCTCACCAGGGCAGAGTAGAGGGGGAGAATCACCTCCCTCGCCCTGCTGGCCATGCTTCTCTTGATGCAGCCCAGGATGCCGTTGGCCTTCTGGGCCACAAGAGCGCATTGCCGGCTCATGTTAAGCTTCTCATCCACCAGCACTCCCTTCTCCTCAGGGCTGCTCTCCATCCATTCTCCGCCCAGCCTGTATTTGTGCCTGGGATTGCCACGACCCAGGTGCAGGACCTTGCACTGGGCCTGGTTGACCTTCATATACTTAATGTGATCTATATTTATCTCCTACCTAAGGCTGTACATACATTCACTTTACTTAACTGTTTTTCTGGTCCTGCACAGTCCCTTACCTATCCAGGAGAAAGACTGTTACTGGTAGCTTTCAGATGTCACTCCCCAGCTAGAAAACAAAGCAGCATACAATGGGTTTTTTTGTCTGTATGGGATTTTCAGGAGGGGAGGAACAAGGGGAAGCATGTCTAACAGGCAACACAAGCAGGGCTCAAGCTGGCTGGGGGTCTTTGCAGGCTGCAGGAGAGGCATAGCAGGCATGGGACATCCTTGATGTGCCAGCCCAACCTCCAACCTCCCCCCAGCTCTAGATCTAACCTGAGACTGACTGCCTCTGTGGTTTACCTTTGAGAAACACTAGTTTTAAGCGATATGGTTGAAAACATGATCTCTTTTTTGCCTTATAGTGTTTATTCCCTGAATTGGTCTGTAACCTGCCACCTGCAGCTACCACGGTGCAAAAAGTGCATGAGGTGGAAATGACAGAGGATTGCAGAGAGAAACTAATCACAATGGTACAAAAACAGTTTCCTATAATTTCAGAATAAAAAGTTAACTGAGCAAGTTAAAAATATCTATGTAGAAAAGAGATCACCTTGAGATCAGTTTATGGCCTCATTTACACCATCAGTAGTGTTAGCTTTCTGGGATTTGTACCATTTCTAAGAGAGCGCACTCTTCCACATGTATGCTGAGCAGCTGGTTGTGAGGTCCCTTCATGGTGACAGTGGCCTGGTCCTAGCCCTGGGGTTCACAGCTGGACCACACAGGGACACGCATGCCTCTGTGTGCATATCAGCCCTCATCTCTCAGTGCTGGCTGCTTATTGCTGTCTGGACTGATGACTTTGCCAGATCCATTACACCTCAAAGTGCTCAAAGACAGGTGCCCTTGATCCATCACACCTCAAAGTGCCAAAGACTTCTTGTGTGGTTGGTTCTCAGTGTTGACCAACAACATAGGTGTCTTTATACTAAGGGCTGCAAGTTAAGCAACACGTGGCTCTTTTTTGAGTTGACTGATCTAGCCACCCACGTTCCAAGAGACCCACTTGTGATGCACTTTTCTATCTCATTTTCCTTAGCACCAACCCTACTTGTCTGCAATGTCCTTTCGCCGACATCAACCAGAATCCCTGGATGATGCCTACCACTACCCTCCCTTGTCCAATGAGCAGCTCACCCAGGGTTTCTTTCAAACTATCTTGCACAGTATTGCTTTAAAAGGTGACACTGGTATCACCAGAGACAGGTTTCTACTGTGAAATTCTGACATCCAAATGAGTTTAAAATATATTCTTTCTCTGCTGCTGTCTCAGTGACTGTGCAAGTTGTGACTGAAGCAATAATTGACAGATTTTGGCAAGTCTAACTTTTAAGCAACTGTTGAGGACACTGATGCCCAGAATAGCTATATAAAATGGTAAATATAAAATAGTTTAAAGAGGAATCGAATGAGTCACATTTATGTTTTATATAAAGAGATAAAAAATGACCATTCTTGCAGGTTTTTCCATCTTATGGAGAGGGAACATGCAGATCTGTGCATGTCACATTCTGCCATCAGTTAGCAGGGAAATCAGCTGTCTTCAGTGGGGATATGTGGGTATAACTGTGGGCAGTATTTAAGCCTATATCTCCAATCTCACTGAAAAATGTTTTAATTTAAAAATAAAATAAGGCTCTGGGAATTTTTTGGGATCCTATTAATTAATTTCTAAAGTTCCATTAGTTTGATGGAAGAAAGGCCATACACTATAATCATCTGCCAGCTAGTTACTCGTGATTTTGAATCAGGTTTAGGAACACAGTCTCAGCCTCTGGCTCCTTTGCTTTACTGAGCAACCAGAGTCTAAAGTGGCCTCCAAAGACCTCACACCTGTTGGCTTGGGTGTTCTCCATCAGTTTCTGGCTCTGGCTTCCAATGGAAAGGGCACACCAGATCTCCCTGGTGGGCACTGCAGCCCTGGGTCAGCATGGCAAAACAGATCTTTTAGGAAAATCCATAGTCTGCTGTAAACTATGTCATACTGCTTTCGTCCCAAGAAAGGTCAATCATGGGCAAAGAGGACAATGAGCTCTTCTGTGTTTGCTCAGCTGCCCAAAGCACCATCATTCATTTGTCTGGGGACCCAATCCCATAAGGATTTCTTCCAAAGTGGCACCCTGAGGACAGCATCACTAGTTGCCAGGTTTGTCATGTCCTGCTGGCTCCCAGATGTGATTTGCTCGGTGTACAAATAAAACCCTGTATTCCCTCAGCCATGGTCTTGAAGATTCAAGTGAATTTGACAACCAGTCTGGGCTCTTTTTCCTTTACTCTGGTAATGACATGTGAAAGTTGAAATTCAAAATTTTCCACAGAAATGCTATCTTACATATTTTACTTTTCTCCTTTGTTTAGAGACATAGTCAAACGTGGGAGTTTACTGAGAAGCCGACTGTAAACTAGGAGTCACCAGCACCAGGGACCAGGACTTTGTAGATGCATGAACAAGGTGGGACAAAGCTGTGGATGATGCTGCACCTGGTGCTACTCCTGCTGAAACCAATAGCCAAACCACTTCTGTGCCAGTAGCAGCACTGGGAGGAGAGTGGGGATGGGGAGCTGAGATAAACTGACAGTGGTAGGATATGAGCCATGAAGCAACAAAAGATAGTAGCAGAAAAGGACAAGGACTACTCGTGGCTGTACAGGAGGAAGGGGAATCCTGCAGCTGTGTGCGACCTTAGAATCACAGAATCATAAAATCATAGAAAAGTTTGGTTTGGAAGGGACCATTAAAGATCATTTAGTCCAATCCTCCTGCAAGAGGCAGGGACATCTTCAACCAGATCAGGCTGCTCAGAGCCTCATCCAACCTGGCCTTGAATGTTTCCAGGGATGGGGCATCCACCACCTCTCTGGGCAACCTGTTCCAGTGTTCCAACACCCTCATCATGAAAAATTTCTTCTTTATATACAGTCTGAATCCACGCTCTTTTAGTTTAAAACTATTACTCCTTGTCCTATTGCTACAGGCCCTACTAAAAATTTTGTCCCCATCTTTATTATAAGCTGCCTTTAAGTACTGAAAGGCCACAGTAAGGTCTCCCCAGAGCCTTCCCTTCTCCAGGCTGAACACCACCAACTTTCTGAGCCTTTCTTCACAGGAGAGCTGCTCCAGCCTTCTGATCATTTTTGTGGCCCTCCTCTGGACCTGCTCCAGCAGGTTCATGTCTTTCCTGTGCTGAAGGCTCCAGAACTGGACACAGTACTCCAGGTGGAGTCTCACCACAGTGAAGCAGAGGGGCAGAATCACCTCCCTTGACCTGCTGGCCACTCTCCTCTTGATGCAGCCCAGGATATGGTTGGCCTTCTGGGCTGGAAGCACATGTTGCTGAGTCATGTCCAGCTTTTCATTCACCAGTATCCCCAAGTCCTTCTGCTCAGAGCTGCTCTCCATCACTACATTCCCCAGCCTATATTGATACTGGGGGTTGCTCTGACCCAGGTGTAGGACTTGCACTTGGCCTTGTTGAATGTGATGTGATTCACATGGGCCGACTTCTCAAGATTGTCCAGGTGCCTCTGAATAGCATCCGATACTTCAGATGTGTCAACTGTAACACTCAGCTTTATGTTGCCCCCAATTTGCTGAGGGTGCACTTGATCTCATTACGTCATTGATTAAGATATTAAACTGTACTGGTCCCAGTACAGACCCCTTGGGGACACCATTCACCACTGACTTCCATCTGGACATTGAATTGTTGACCACTACTCTCTGAATGCGACCATCCAATCAATTCCTTAGCCACTGAACAGTCCATCCTTCAAATGCATACCTCTTCAATTTAGAGGGAGGATGTTGTAGGGGACTATGTCAAAGGCCTTACAGAAATCCAGACAGATGAGATAAGCAGCTCTTCCCTTGTCCACTGATGTAGTCACTCCACCATTGTTGTAGTTTAGCCCGGATCAGGACCAGACTACGCAGTCTCTCTCTCTCTCCCCCCACCCTCCAAGAGAACAGGGGGAGATGATATAAGAAAAACGGCTCGAGGTTTGAGATAAGGACAGGGAGAAATCCTTAAAGTTACCGTCACGGGCAAAAACAGAGTCGACTTGGGAAAACTATTCATTTATTACTAAAACTAGCAGGATAATGAGACAGAGAATGAGATAAACCTCCTCCCCACTCCTCCCTCTTCCCGAACTGAACATTATCTCTACTACCTTCCCGCCCCGAGCGGCACAGGGGCGGGGAAAAGGGAATGGGGGTTGCGGTCAGTTCATTACGCGATGTTATACGCCACTGCTTCATAGTCGGGGGAAGAACTCCTCACATTCCTCCCCTGCTCCAGTGTGGGGTCCCACCCATACGCCACAGTCCTTCACAAAACTGCTCCGGCGTAAGTCATCTCTTCCACGGAGTGTAGTCTCTCCAGAACGGCTGCCCCAGCGGGCCCTCCACGGGCCACAGCCGCCTTCAGGCATCCACCTCCCCCAGTGTGGGGTCCTTCACGGGCTCCAAGTGGATCTCTGCTCCTCCGTGGACCTCCAT
>JAAGAY010062207.1:11573-27339 GCA_011801015.1 Ardeotis arabs | reverse complement strand
CATCTTGTCTTCTCTCTTTTTTTTTTGTTTTCTCCTTCTTAAATACGTTATCGCAGAGGCGTTATCACGGGACATTCTGCTACCAATCGGCTCGGCCTTGGCCAGCAGCGGGTCCGCCCTAGGCCCGGCCGAGTCCACTGAACAAAGGGGAGCGACTTCTAGCAGTTTCCTACAGAAGCTTCCACCTTAGGCCCCCCCTCACTAAACAAAACCACAACAACCATTGAAGGCCACTAGGTTGATCAGGCAGGACTTGCCCTTGGTGGAGTCATGTGGGCTGTCTCAAATCACCTCCCTGTCCTCCATGTGCTTTAGCACAGCTTCTAGGAGGATCTGTACCATAGTCTCTCCAGGCACAGAGATGAGGCTGACAGGTCTCCTTTTCACCCTTTTTAAAAATGGGTGCAATGTTTCCCTCTTCCAGTCACCAGGTACTTCACCTGACTGCCATGACTTTTCAAATATCATGGAGTGGCTTGGCAACTACATCAGCCCATTCCATCAGGACTCTGGGATGCATCTCATCAGGTCCCATACACTTATGTTTGTTCAGCTGGTCTCAAACCTGACCTGCTTTAACAGTGGGAGGGACTTTGTTCCCCTAGTCACTGTCTTGTGTTCCATCCATTCGAGAGGTGTGGGAAGAGAGGCTGCCAGTGAAGACTGAGGCAAAAAGGTTGTTGAGTTCCTCAGCTTTCTCCTAGTTGGTTTTTATCAGTTTGCCAGTCATGTTCATTAGGCAGGTACACTTTCTTTGACCTTCCTTTTCTGTTTGACATACCCATAGAAGGCCGCCTTATTATTCTCAGCATCCCTTGCAAATTCACCTCCAGCTGTGCCTTGGCCTTTCTGGCTCCATCCATACAAGACTGAGCAGCATCCCATAACTCTTCCCAGGATGCCCATCCCTGCTTCCACTGCCTGTGCTTTTCCTTCTTGCTCTTCAGTTTGACCAGCAAGTCTTGACTCATCCATGCCAATCTCTTGCCTTCCTTGTCTGATCTCTTACACCTGAAGATCAAGAACTCTTGTACTCTATGGAAAGCATTCTTAAAGATCTGCCAGTCTGTTCTGCTCCCTTGTCCCTGGGGGCAGTTTCCCAGGGTGTCCTACTGACTAACTCCTTGAACTGCTGGAAGTTTTCTTCCCTAAAATTTGAAGCCCTGACTTTACTCTTTGCCTCATCCATATCCCTCAGGACTGTGAACTCCACCAGTGCATGATCACTCCAGCCCAGGCTGCCTCCAATCTTGACATCACTGTTTAGCTCACTTGCATTGCTGACCATCAGGTCCAGTATTGCATCCCCTCATCTGCGGTAGGAGATGTCTATTTCCTGGCTTAGAAAGTTATCCTCAAAGCATTCCAAGAGTCTCTTGGACTGCCTGCAGCTCACCATGGCACTTTTCCAGCAGATGTCAGGGTGGTTGAAGTCCCCCAGCAGGACAAGAGCCTGTGAGCGTGATGCCTTCTCTAGTGGAGTGAGAAGGTTTCATCAACGAGCTCTCCTTGATTGAGCAACCTGTAGTAAACATCAGCCACAAGGTTCCCTTTGTTGCTTCAGTCTCTAATTCTTACCCATAAGCTTCCAGTCTCCTCATGGCTATTCTTCAGAGACAGCTCTTCACACTCTATCAATTTCTTGATGTAGAGGGCAGTGCCTCCACTTCTCCTTCCTCACCTGTCCATTCTGAACAGCCTGTAGCCATCGATAGCCACACTCCAGTCATAGGATTCAGTAATGGCAACTAGGTTGTAGCTTTTTATCAGCACGGTGGCTTCCAACTCCTCCTCTTTGTTGCCCATGCTGCCTGTGTTGGTGTAGAGGCACTTCAGCTGGGCTATCAGCTGTGTCACCTTCTTAGAGGAATACTCCTTAATTCCTTTGAGATATTTCACCACTGTTCCCATGCTGGATTCTATTACTTCAGAAGCCCCTGTCTCATCTCCATAAGACTATTTTATTCTAAACTAAAGCATCTTTACCCAAGTGTCACTGTTATCTAAGATATATGTGATACATCTTTGTGAATCTTTGCAATTTATAGGTTAAGATGAATTATACTCTTGAAAATTAAGAATGGCTTAGATATATCTCAGTTTTCCAGATAAAGACGGCTTCTGGCTGCCAGCCATGAACTAGAAACATTTACCTCTAGGTTCAGGAGTTTCAAGTCACCAGCCATGACGTGCCCACTTAGTTTAATGAGTTGTGCAGAGGGCACAGAGCCAGTCTAGTGACATGCCATCACCGCTCCATAAATAAAATTTAAAAATAATAAAATAAAAATATTTTCTTCACATTTATCTTTCAATCACCTACTTAATCAATAACAATGAACATAGTGACTACCTAAGGAATTGCATTAGAGTCCATTCATTTTAACACTTGTCAGCTAACTCTGAAACAATATCACCAAAGCCAATTCATCAAGTACGAGTGTATACCTCACTTAGGCAGCTTGATAAGAGAATGGCCAGAACGGGAAGAGGTGCACCAGTTTCACTAAGTAAGACCCATTAAATAATGAA
Source organism: Ardeotis arabs (assembly GCA_011801015.1). NCBI lineage: Eukaryota > Metazoa > Chordata > Aves > Otidiformes > Otididae > Ardeotis > Ardeotis arabs. The sequence continues at coordinate 24,807 of JAAGAY010062207.1, read as the reverse complement.
GATACTTGCCATACTGCCCTTCTCCTCTTGGAGACTTCAGAGGAGGTATGTCACTGCTTTCCAAGATAACACTGCCCCAATAAAATCAGTATGTCCTTGTCTCCTACATCAGGCATCAGCATGTAGGCACTTTAAGTTACACGTTTCCCTTGAAATCAGTGAAGGCACAAGGGTACTGGATTGAGAAGAATCAGCCCCCTAAAATGGGTGCAGTTGTAGAAGACATAAGGGAAATCCCAGTGTGGAAAGAACAGCTTATCCTAGTCTGGACCAAGTCTGTCACTCTTCCCCATCTTTGTGACATTCCCCTGCACAGAAATCGCTTGGAGCTACAGGCTAAGCATCAGAGTTAGAAGTGATCAGCACAGAGGGCGAGGAGCTCCCGAACAAGGTACTTATCTCCAGCTGGGTCAACCAAAGCCTCATAAATGTTTAGCTCCCCACATCTTTCCTCTTCAGCCACAACTAACAACAATAATTAATGGAAAACCTTATGGGCAATGCCTTATTTCAGATATTTATCAGCCACATCCACCTGATCTGTGGTGTGCCCTGCACTGCTGCATTGCTCTATAATGGTGGGGTGCTGTCTGCAGCCACCTGCTCTGCCATTGCGGCTACTTGCCCAAGGCCTTCCCAATCCCCCGTCTCTCTTGGGGTATGGACTTGCTGCTAAGTTTGGTGCAAAGTATTTCCCTTGGGCTGTTAAATTCATGTTGCCTACAAGACTACTTCTTATGATACTACTGCTGCCTGCAAACGTTATTTCCCTTTCTAGATGCTGGCAGATTCATTTTGGAAGGTGCAGAGGAATACTGGGTTCTTAACGTACGTGTTGAGGCTTTTAATGTTGCTAGTTCCCATGGACTCTCACATGAGTTTGAAAGCATGCCGGCATTCCAGCTTTGGGTGCTCAGTGGGACAAAATGTTAGCATGTGAGATCCATGCTTCATTAACCACCTCCAGGGAATGCTACATGCAGGCTAGACTCTAGCTCTGCAGCCTGGTGAGGTCCATTGGAGAGCCTTGGGGGTGGGAGTCCTGCGGTTTCAGAGGTTGGAGTCATTGCAGAGCTCCCTCAAAGGCTTTCCTGTGCCCTGAATTCACCTCGTTCCCTAAGCACTGCTGGATACTTAGGAGGATTTCTTCCCTCTGGGACAGAACTGAGAGCTGGAAACAGAAAGTGTAGGGAAAGCTCCTGCTGTGTTCAGCTGAATTAGAAAATTAAAGTACAGAAGGCCAAGGAATTTCTTGATTACTTGCTTAATTCAAAGGTCTGTGCATTTGGGGATTTTCTTACCCTGAATAAATGTTGCCTATTTTTAAACATTTCTCTTTCCTTTGCATCTTTAAGCAAGCAGCATCTATACTGCTTAGACACACTGTTGCTTAAAAAATTCTGCTGTGCTACTGGGGACACAGGAGTTACCAAGGAAAAATAATTGTCCCTTTTAACTATCATTACTAATCAGGCATGAGAAAACTCCATCCCTCCACTGATTTAGATTGGTCCCTTAGTTGCAGTGTTATTAATTACACAAGTTATTGTACATCAGTTTAGTGGTAGCTCTGTCTCCCTGATTCTTTGAGTTAACTCTTTCATTTGCAATTTCCCACTGGAAATTCAAGGTCAAGTCACTGACTTTGAATGCAAATAGTTACCATGGGCAGTTTCTGCAAACCAGAGTAAAATTATTAAAGGGAACTAGTGGCGTCATCTTGATCTGCTTGTGCATCTCTTCCTTGGAAGGAAATCAGAAAACACTTAAGATTGCATCTACATAGCAACACCCAGCTCTAGGGTTCTGACTTGCCCATATTGCATGGAAAATAAAAGGGTTAATTTAGTCCTCTAATCTATTGTTATAAGCCTAATTATTTTTCATGTCTTCATTTCATTAATGAATTACTGCTTTTTACATGCATCTCCTTCCCCATTGCTTTTGTTTAAACCTCCTGGTGGGAAGGGATAGATTAATTTTGTTGTGCCTTAATGAAACTGTATGCTACATTAGATTTAACCATTTGGCATGCACTGCCAACATCACCATTATGCATAATGAATTACTTTTTGTGAGTCCCAAACTAACGCAGACCTTCGCTGTTCCTCTGTAGATATTGCAACAACACAGCTGGCAGACATACCAAGTTCAATCATCTTCAATCCCTGAACTTGCTTGGAAACCTAGAGCTTGACAAGAATGCAGCTCTGAAATTTTTCATGAAGAAATGGGAAGCTGACTTTAAAGAATGCAAGTGCCTTTAAGAGAAGAGGTGGAAAGCTCATTGAGTTTTGCTATTATCCACCATTAACTGTGTTTGATATGCATATGCCTATGGGCGGATGTGTACGCTGGGTCTGCAGCCACATGCAGAACACCCAAAGAGGCAGTGCGTGCTTCGCACCAGGACCAGCTGACCTTCCTGCCTCCTGTGCAGTTTACCTACGTGTACATGTGTAATGCAGATTAACATCTGTTTCAGCTGCTGAAACTTTTACCATGTGAACTCTTTGCATCAGCAGCCAATGTGCTGACCCTGACAGGATTTCTCTTGCCCACCTCCCTGCCAGTGAAGTGACATAGCAAAAAAATGAATTAAACATGTAAATCAAGCTCCCTTCTCCCAAGTCCAACATATTGTCACCTCCAGTTTCTTTGTTTGCTGTTCATCAAAGGGGCTCAGCCTGTGCACCACCAGGGCACCATACGCAGTTCTTCAAGAGTCAGACACTTGGTGGCTCCTTTCACCACTCCTGCAGACACCTGGCTACACCTGAAGACATGGAGGTCCCAGGCATGACCTGCAGCAGCAAGACCCTTTCCCAGGAGTATGACAGTTGAGTTGTCATATAATGTGTCTTTGCTCATCTTATAACTTAAATAACATATGACATCTTTGCAAGGTGTCCATTCACACATTTCTCAGTGAAGCACACACAAGTTTCTGGAGGTGCCTTACAGACCTGATTATTTCCTATGTAGGAAGAAATCACGAGCTCTTTTGGATATGTTTTCATGCCCCATTTATTTCTGTGCTATATATCTGTAGTTGGATGATTCCTCTCTCAGTCACAGTGAAATTACTGCACCAGACACTGATAGAGAAAAGGACTCTATCTTGTCTGTTACAGTACAGAAGCATGAACTGAAACTTCCAGAATGCCTGACTGAGTTTTATTCAGGAGGCCAAAGACAGATGATGTTCTACCAAAATGTTTGAAGTATGTTAGACTCCATTGGAAAACAGCAATTGAAAAGGGTTTGGCGTAAATTTGGCAAACTAACATTTGATAAAATAATTTAAATTACTAATATTTAAATAAGAATGCTAAAAATATGAATGATTCTTAGGTTAAATATAACATATACAAAAGTGTGATAGGATAGAGAATGCATTAAAACAGTAAAAAAATAATGGCAATTAACAGTGTTAAAAATGAACAGGAACTCTTTTGATTTGAAAATGTAGTCCAGGCAGTACAGGAAATAATTATAAATAATCATCAAGGGAAAGGTTGCTTGCACTGTGACAGTGAATAACTGTTAGAATCTGTAAAAATATAAGAAAACAAAAATTCTTCAGGGAAAAAAAGAAGAAAATCTCAAGTAACAGAAGTAACATAACCAATGAGACACTTTGTAGTATTTAAGGCTTAGCAAGAAATGTTACTCATACATAACTGCAAAGCAGGTTTATTTGTAATGTTTACCTTGTCAGTCAAAGTCTCAGCCTCATTAGAGTTGATTTACTGAGCTTTCTGAAGACCTAAGAACCAGCCTGCACTGAATCCTGCTCTACCTCTTGATCTTTCAGTTGTGCCAGCTGTGTTATAGTTAAGTAGTCTGATGCTGATTATTGATTATGACATAAAGGGCATTCACAATTTGAGACTGAATTATAAGGCACTATAAGATTGTTTATGGTGACATTGACTTTTAGTGGCATTGCATGTTTAAATGAAGGAACACAGTTCCAGCACTGAATTTCTGTTAAGTGTGTACGTGAGATTACATTTTCCATTAAATAATTCAATACAGTGTGCTTTGGAACTATATTTTAACTACATTTTTTTTATTATTTCTGAACCTCCTTCACATCCTACAGCTTCATTTTCACTCTTCAGTTATCAGGCACACATTTAACAAAAACTGGAATTTCGTTCGAAGTTTCACAGATCACTTGTCATCTTTTAATAAGATTTTTCAGTACAGAGCTTAATATTATTTTTGTTTGAGATCTCATGACTTTTTCAAAGATTTTTCTCTCTATCTGACTTTATATTCTTTGGTGTGAACCAAATACAAGTAAATATGAGCAAATACTTGAAACTAGTTACATGCTGTAGTTGACTAGCTGGGTGATAATTTGCATTGAAAATGTATACTTGGGACTTTCTTTCAGAGGGATGCTTAGACTTTTAAAAGCTGTGGGGGTGTTTTTAAACAGATGCAAATTTATTCCAGGCAAAAAAATCATTCAGACCAAGTGAAGGAGACATGTCACAATTAGGTTTTTTTTCTGTGCTGCTGCTGCTCTCTCCGAGTCACACTGAGGTGACTGAACTTTGAGCTTTACTCTTTTGTAATGTTTTCAGCTTTGTCAACTGGCTTCGTCTCTAGCAGAAAGGAGTGTTTTCTTTTTTGGTTGGAAGGAAGGTACACAACCATTTGATTTATGGAGTCCATTCAGAATGTCAATGCAGGGTTTTTTGTTTTGATTTTGTTTTCACATTCAGAACTGGACAATCAGGATCTTATTCTGCTTTTTCTATCTTTATTTCTCTTCCCCTCACATATACTTAATGCATATATGAAACACATTAAAGAAGGTATTGCTCATTCTCATGTTTCCCTTTAATGACAGCTGTTCTTCTTGCTTAGTAAATTTGACTGTCTTCCAGAGAGTGCAGTGAGAACCAAATGATAATAATTCTAGAAATGTAGAAAAATCCTCAAGTAAAGTGGAGAATGAATTTTAACATTGAAATTTGCATCTCCAGGAATATAAACTCAGAAGTACTTTCTAGGTTAATTTCTAGTTTAATCTGTACTCCATAACATCTGATCAAAGCCAAAACATTATATATCTAAGATAATCAGACATTACTACTATCCAGTAGTAATGAAAATTTTCAGAAAATATTAGTCTGCATCTCTTTTTCTTCCTTTTTTTTTTTTTCTTAAAGTTTAAGTTTTAAAGACCATGGAAAAAACTTTTACTTGAACTTCAAGACTTTGTCTTCATTTTATGCTTATTCAAGTTATAATAGTAGTAAGACTAATGTGCTGACTCCTGAGATCTCAGATCATAAGATTTTAATGGCAGCTTGGCATATAAATTCTACTGCCAAACATAGTAAATCATAGTTATATCCTAATCAGCCATGGTGAAGGACAGTTCTTATCCATGAATAATTCCAATTTCTTCTAATATTTTAAAACGGAGAGTCATTATGTTATAATTGAGTGTTGTGTTTATACTCTTTCAGGGAAAAACACATCAGGAAAGTATCTCAATTAACCAATGAGTTCCGTCAGTGAGAAGCAAAACGAAAAGAAGAAATAGAAAGGAAGGCAAGCAGAATCCACTGTAGAAGATGCTGTGTGGCACCATTCTAATATGTCAAAAAAAGGCAAGTGCTTAGGGAAACAGCCTTTTCCTTATTATAATATGGAAAATTCTGTTCTTAGCAAATAGAGCAGTTGTCGTATCATTTTTACAGAGATGAAAGCACACGGCATTGAGAGAAAACAAAACTTCTGTTAAAGTCATCTTACGTTTTCTGTCTTACCCCATTGGTCCATATAATGCTCTTAAAGGAGCTTAAGACTAGTATCTGTGCTAGTGCTCCAAAATTGCTTGGATCTGCTTTATCCAAATACTGTTTAGCAGAGTTTTCTTTCATTTGGTATTACTAATTCCCCAAGTGATAATCGTTTCTATTACTTTAATCTCTTGGTATTATATCTCCCCAAAATCTAGAGTCAAATCATACTTTGTGATCTGATTTTAATGAATTTACCAGACGTGAAACAGCTCCACTGTTAAAAGCTGTGGAAAAAACAGATGGATTTTTAAAGAATATTATCTGTAACTTTATGCTTTATGTTCCTGCTGTCTTTAACAGTCAAGCATTCTTTACCCTCTTAATACTTTATTTTACTGGAGTTAGAAGGTACACAATAATGTGCAAACCACTGAGCTCTTCATGAGTTCCTGACACCTCATGCTTGGTTTTATTATTATATTGAAAGTAGTGTATTTGCTTATCTCATGTGAAGAGTTTTCTCAAAATTTCCAGTGCTTTCGTATGAACACTTCGTTGCTTAATTTGCTTTTTCTAGGTAGATATGTTGCTCATGTAAACTGAACTCTCTCGCAAATTTTATTCTAGTGTTCTTTACAATATTTATAGATAAATTGTCATTCTTATTTCTATTTCTTCTTTATTTTCAATATTATTAAGAGATAGAAAAATAGCATTTAAAAAAACCAGTAAGTATATATAAACAGTGTAATAATGTAAAAGTATCAGAATCATAGGGCATCTCAATTTGGAAGAGCCCATAAGGGTCATCAAGTCTAACTTCTTACTCCTTTTAATAATTAAAATTATTAATAATAATTTTCAAAGTAAATTATTACATATACTTTCCCTCACCTTTGATATTAAATGTTTCCTGTGTATTTCCCCTGAACCATTTTCATTAGTACTGTCTGATATTTTCTTTTTTTGTCTTTTTCTTCTTTTCTGTTTCTGACTTTAACAAGCAATGTGTGGTAAATTTGACATTCTGCATAATGATCTTTTTATAAAGTTTTTTGTCCTTTGTAAACCAACTATGTTTTCTTCTTTTCCTTTGTGTTTTACTTTTTATATTACCTTCCCAATGTCAGTCTTGTTCTACTACATTCTCTGTGCCTCTGGCACCTTAATTTAACATATCTTTTCACCTGTCACCTTCCATTGATAAATGTTAACACTTTCTTCTATCATACATTCTTTAGCAGGTGCCTGGGGTTCTCACTCAAGCAGAATTCCCTGTGAAAGTTGTTGTCATGATTCTCAGCTTGGATTCAAATGTTCCTGAAATCACTTATGTGCTTCCAGAGTAATGACATGAACTGAATCCTTTTGTCAATGAGTCGTAAGATAAGGCTGAGGTGTGACCTTGTTGTAGTCTTCAATTTCGTCAAGGGGGGCAGTGGAGAGGGAGGTGCTGATCTCCTCTCTCTGGTGACCAGTGATAGGAAATGAGAAAACAGAATGAAGCTGCATCAGGGGAAGTTCAGATTGGACATTAGGAAAAAGTTCTTCACTGCAAGGGCGGTCAGTCACTGGAACAATCTCCCCAGGGTCAGTCATGGCACTAAGCCTGTCAGAGTTCAAGGAGCATCTAGATGGCATTCTTAGTCATATGCTTTAGTTTCAGGTAGTCCTATGAGGAGCAGGGAGTTGGACTTGATGATCCTTATGGGTCCCTTCCAACTTGAGATATTCTATGATTCTGTGATTCTATGATAATAGTCTTAAATCCTCCCTAGATCAGACAGAGGACTAAATGAGATATGCACACACAAAATTGTGAGCTACTTTTGTCCAAATAATGACTTAAAATTCAAAACCTAGATATGTTAATTTCCTTAAATCTGATATCTAGTAATAGGTAAAGAAGCAAATATGTTTTGGAAAACAGAAGATTATCTCTTTACTTCTTTTTTTTTTTCCCCTCTTTTGTTTTTTTTTTTCCCTTTTTCTTTTCTTAAACTTTAAATATATTGGAACTTCAGAGTTTACTGATAACTATGTAGGCTGTGTCACCACTGTATAACTCTAGTTTTATGCCAGCATAACTCCATTAGTATTCACTGATGTAGTACTGGAATTAAGCTGTGGTAGTCTTGCTAGACAGAAATGTGAACACCATGAAGGTGATCTGGGTGTAGAAGTAAACTGTTAACACCAAAAAAATCTGAAGTATCTGATTTTTAAAAGGCCATATACACAGACTAGTCTGTTTTTTATTATATTAAGAGGTATTGAATTCAGATTTTTCCCTATTCTTGGTGGGGTGAAATGACTGCTTACCATTGTTTTATTCTGCTTACCTGATGAGTGAGATGCAGAAGGATGAGAAACCCATTCAAAAATCAAACAAATATAAAGGACATTGAAACAGAACATAGGAGTCTGATCAGTGTTTTACAGAGGTATAGCAAGGAATAATGACAGAAAGACGGAAGAAATATAGACATGCCTGGAAATGCTACTTACTTATAATCCATCTAAATATGTCCAGCAAACAGAATGCTGGATAACTAATCACTGAATCCTATAAAATTGGATTGGTCAAAATACTTGAGAATATAGAACATCCGGCAGTTCTTCATTGGGGAGTGAGGCAGTAAACGTCCTACCAGAATTTGATGGTTTTTTTCCTCATCACTGATTTATACTGAAGGATGATCTCTTATTGAAGCTGTTACCAGTCTCATTAACAGAATTAATTTTGTAACAAACATGGATGCTAGATAAAAAAAAAAAAAGAAAGTAACTTTCTATTCACATTTAATAATTCAGATAACCCTACATGTAAACAAATCAATCTTAGGTTTTGTGTAATATCATTTTCTGAATGAGATAATTGTTAATAAAAAAAAGTAGAATTTAAACATAAAAGTGCATTGTAGTGTATTTCACTGCCAAAATAATATTTCCTTTCTCACATTCAGTGAAAGTCAAATATATAAAAGAACTACAATGTGTAATAAAATCTGCTCTGTATGTTGGAGAAGCCAAATTGTTCAACCTAAAGTCCAGCTATGACTGTTCTTTTTTTTTTTTTTTGTAAGGAAAGATTGTAATTTTTTCTTCTTGTGATATTCAGAGAAGTAAATACATCAAATAAATACAGAGTAAGATAAGGCAAACACAGGCTGCAGTACACCTGAGGAACTTTCTAGCTATGGGGAGAGAAAAAAAAGGAAAAGCAAAGTCGACTAGCTGGGCTAATCCGGCAAGGAAATAAGAGTTTAGAGGATCTGAGAAAGGAGTATTAAATATTCTTTCAGTTTTCTCCCGTCCAAGTATATTCCCAGATTAGAGCTTAATTGTGAGACCTTAAAGCCTGGGAAAGAGCTTATTTCTATCAGAGGATTTTTTTGGAAGATGATCTGAGCTACACTACAAAATTTTTATTTCCTTGATCGAAATCCTTTCAATTCAGTCTTCCCTTTGAATCTAGCTGAGAAAAATCTTGTTTCTGTTTCTCTGTTAGTTGGCCAAAACACATGAGAATTGTACTTAGAAGGAAAATACATAGGATTAAAAATTAAAGTATTATATACAATCCTTTCCTCTTATTTCTTCTGGGTGTCAAACTGCCATCCTGCACAAAACTGGGAAAGAAGTGATAAGCTTCCATGATACTACAGCAACAATTATAGGCTGAACCTTTTTGTGGGAAGAGTCATCATTGTGCACTTGGGTCTAGAACTACATCTTTCTGTATGAAGATGAGATTTTTTAAAAAGGAAAAAAAATGAGACAATATGAAAAGACGGAGAAAAGTAATGTAATCTATGTACATGGCATTGACAAGAGCAATACCTGAAATGTGGATATAGTTAGGCATTAAAAAACATTAGGGACTAGGAAGGTCACGAAGTCCAGAATTTTGCAATTCAACATGCTGTGTAACTGAAATTTAGTCCTGAAGAGAAAAGAGAATATCACAATTTGCATACATTCACACAGTATAAAACATAAAATATTCACCAGCCCTCTGTCACAATGCTAAGACTTTTTCTACTATAGACACAAATACTGTAAAGCATTGGAGAGAGAGAGAGCAGGAAAGATCAAAGGCAACTTTACAAAAGGGATAAAAAGTCTCAGAAAACTTTCTGTAGACTATTTTGTAGTCTGATTAATACACTTCCTAATAAGAAATGCAAGGAAATAACTATATAGTTTGTTGCAAAGATTAAGAAGCATCTTGGTCACAATCCCATGAGATCCTATTCTATAATCGAGTTATTTAATTTAGTAGACAAAAACATTACAGTTACTAGGAATTAGAAAATTCTGACTTGAAATAAGCTTCAGATTTTTAACACTGTATTAATCATGAATAACTAAAACCAAAAGTAAATCTCCTGAAAGAAAAAAGCCCAGAACCTTAGTGTAATCCACACTTCAGATAATTGTTTAAGGTTTGTTTTTTTTTTTTTTTCCTTTTAACTGAATATGACATTCACATTACCTGAGGAAGGTACAGCACCATTCCTCACATTACCTGAGGAAGGTACAGCACACATAATCCAAGTTCTTTTCATATCAATGCAAAGTATACTTAGTGTGGTGTCTCAGGATGGAGAGAGATCATTCTAGGATGAAGCCATACGTATAACACATTACTGCCATTTGCCAGATTCCCAAAGACAGTGAGATTTATTAACTTGTTACATTACTGCATACAAAGGTAGCTATTTTAGAATGTTTTAACAACAGCAACTACTGAGATAAAATGTACTTTCAAGAAAAACATATGACTAGCCCATGAACTGCCTGGCTGATAAGGCTGATTCATCTAAATCTCTCATAATCATAACTGCTTGGTCATGCACCTAAGCTGAGCTCAGCCTGGCTGTGCTCTAAGTTGGCAAAATATGGACTAGCTCTGATCCAAATGCCATATAGCCTTGTAAGCATGAGGTGTTCCCTTTTTTAGAACTCCATTCTAGGTGCCCACAAACTGTGATGAAAAATAAATGACCTAACAACTGGGATATACTCTAAAAAACACATCTGTCACATCTTTGGTATTTTCTAACTACTCTTTTTGGTATCTTCTCCTCCCTTTCGTAAATTCCTATCTTTCCAGCATGTCCAAGATATAAATGTTATACTGGAAATGAAAGTATAGCCTTTTTCATTCAAGTGGAGTTTACAGTGGCCATGTGGATGAAACCACCCTTTCTTAACCAAAGAGCTCGCAAAAGTAGTTCTTAATTGCTAAGGTTTCAAGGCTTGCTATTATGTGTAACTGTTCTGAGTGGAAAAAAAAAAAAAAAAAAAGCTTGGAGTTTCATTCTGTTTGAATTGTGTTTTGAAAGATACAGTGTTTGAAAGATACAGAATTTCAACTGTTCTCAATGGAAGAACAGCTGCCTAAACAATATATTACCCAGAGCCCATTTAAAATATGTCACATATTTGTGTGATATTTTTAAAATGAAAAGTAGAACTTAAGCCATGTAACTCAGTTCAGGATCTGTGAAGATATATGCAATGTCTTACAAAACTGTTGTTCTGATGACTGTTTTTAAATAAGAATAACTTCTAAGAAGTGAAGACCTTCATAGGAAATTAAAAAAAAAACACAAAAAAACCAAACAAAACAAAAAGAAAGACCTGTTGGAAGCAGACCATGGTCTGCTATAAAAATGTCTGGACATATACTTCAATGGCAGACTAGTAGAGATACACTAGCCTTATGCTGTAATCCTAGCTCACTACTGGATGATGCGTGGAACTTTTATACATTCTGAATCAAAGGGAAATGAACTGTGAACATGGCAACTCAGCAAAACAGTTCAAGATAAAAAACAGAGATGACAAGGGTAGCGAAGAAATAAAATTAAATTATTTGGAATAGAGAAATAGACCAGGATAGTGATTAAAAACAGAACAGAGTCTATGTTGTCAATAATGAAGGAGGAGAGTGATTAAGAGAGAGCAGAATAGATAGCACTGGATGCCACAGTATCTTTTACAGCATATTGAGAACAGTATTGTTGGCAGGGTACAAGAATATCACAAAGGATTCCCACTGAGCGTGGACAGTCACCTAATAGCCTAGATGAAGACTGGATAAAAACAATAGAAATGGGGATAGCCATCAACCCTCAAAAGATAATATTCAAGGAGAAAATTACCTTAAGATTCAGATCAGTAGAGAGCTGTATAAGACTTCAAAAGAACACTTCTTGAAGGACATTAAAACAAGGGATTACAAAGAAAGACCATGATCTTTGTCTTTATCAAATCTGAAATATTTCAGATATTGTTGTAAAATACATTCCCAATTTAGTAATCTCTTCCAGAAAAATAAATAAATCACACATTTCTCAGAACTTTTCTTTTATTTTTTTCTTTCTTTCTTTTATTTTGTCCTTTAGCTCACAAGATCTGAAACTATCTATTCTAGTTGGGAGATTCTTAGTGAGGAAAAATATATCAAATAAGGTTTGAAGTGATCATACATTGTGTTATTGATGTACACTGCTCATCTCCTTTTTTATTGTCCCTCTTTTAAATGACTGCTAAATGCTAAGAAAAAAAGCTAAATTTAGCCATATATTTCTGTAGTTAAATAAAGTAATTAATTTAATGGCATTTTCTGGCCACTGTAGTCACCCTACAAGTGTTTATAAATGGCCCTTACAGAAAAACTGATTTGTTACTGATTTAAATATTCATAGATCCTTCCAGAATATGTCTATAACTTTCCATTAAGGGCCACATCAAATTCACTGGGGAGATAAGAATATTTTTTTCCACTGTTTCTGAACAATAATTTTCTATTGTTTGAGTTCTTGAAAAACTAAAAGATACAGTTTGTCAACTAATATTCAGCTCAACACTGAGGAATCTATATAATTATAGTAATTGTCAAAATATTTAAACTCAAGTACAACCATTTAAATAATTTATTTATCTCAGTGCTATTATATTTTTTTTATAATAAGAAACATATTCACTAACACAAAAAAAAAAAGAAATTGTTTTGAACCAACATGAACCAAAAGTGCTGCAAGGACTACGACAGGAATATCATTATTTCATTCTACTATTCACAAGCTCTCTTTTCTTCTGTAATATGTTTGTCCTTCAGGAATAAATACATAACTCTACAGAAAAATTGGTAAAAAAGTTCATAACTGTGAATGTATGAACCAAGATCTTTGCACTATTATCAGAAAAAAAAAAAGAGATAATTTTATAGTTTGATTCCATCACTTTGTCTGACTTAGAATCATAGAATCAGAGAATGGTTAGAGTTGGAAGGGACCTTCAAAGGTTATCTAGTCCAACCCCCCTGCAAGGAGCTGGGACATAGAATCATAGAATCATAGAATCATAGAATGGTTAGGGTTGGAAGGGACCTTCAAAGGTCATCTAGTCCAACCCCCCTGCAAGGAGCAGGGACATCCCCCACTAGATGT
>JAAGAY010062206.1:0-42334 GCA_011801015.1 Ardeotis arabs | reverse complement strand
GGGGCTCTGAGCAACCTGATCTAGTGGGGGATGTCCCTGCTCCTTGCAGGGGGGTTGGACTAGATGACCTTTGAAGGTCCCTTCCAACCCTAACCATTCTATGATTCTATGATTCTATGATGTGCAAAACAACACAGGGGGTGTTTTGTTTGCAATGGGCACCAGTGCCACGCGTCTAAACCGAGCCGAGCCGTGCCACGAGGAGGGGTCGCTAACCTGGAAGAGAAGTTGAGGATTCTGCCGACAAGCCGTGAGGCAAACACAGGGTCCCAGTTTGACCAGGGAAACACCCACCGAAACGGTGCAGTTGGGAAGTCGGGATGCAGTAGGGAGAGCAGCTGAACCGCACCCTCGGCTCCCAGGCTGGGACCACATCACAGACAAATTCCAGTGCCAGGGAAAAGGCGATTGATGTCAGGTGAACTCCTGGTGTGCAAGCTTTCACTGTATAATTTTGTAATAAAAAAATCATTTAATCTTTTGGTACAACAAATGCTAGAAAGATCTATTGTCCACTTTAGCCATAAAGCTATTACAGGTAACGTTCATTTGCCAGGCTCAAAGAATCCCTGCCTTGTTTCCGGAGCAATAAAAGCACATCGCTGGGTGCAGGCAGCCCACACGACAGCAAACCTCATCTCACTCAGCCACACCAGAGGAGTTTCCACCGCGCCCGCCGCCCCTGCCAGCGCAGCCCTGCCGCAGCCACGGCTCCCGCAGGGATGGAGGAGCTGCTACAGCTCAGAAGGCTGTTCAGTGAAACAGGCTGGGTTACATCTCAATGTGCGGCCAGTTCACGGCGTAAATACGCAGAAAATGACCCAGATTGTTGCTTTGTGCCTGGTAGTATTGCTGAATACCATGCTGAATACGTTGCTGGATATGCGCTGATGTTTTTTCCTGTGGCTGCTTCAACGAGCCTGATACAATGCACATTTTTCTGACCTGGAGTGATTGACCAAAACGAAGCCTTATCATCCCATGATCCAGTGCCATTCAGCAGACTCACATGGCTTTTTGTTTGATTTTAACCAGAATCTGAGAAAACATCAGCCCGTGCTAATTCATCGCTCTTGGCCCTACCAGATGTACCCGAGTTGCACGCAACCGGCGTGACGAGGAGACACCAACCCATTGAGAGCAGTCGTACCACCCGCCGCACCCGCGCAGCCCCAGAACCACAGAGCTACGGCTGGCCGTGCTGCTGGCTCCTCCCCGAGACATTTATAACTGCTTCAGTGACTGGATGCTTCCTAAAGGAGCCTGAAGTTTTTGCCAGGTGCCTGTTACTTTCCTTCAGGATTTCAGCCTCTGATGTTACAAGGACGTGTGCAAGAAGCACAGGGCTGTGGCGGGAAGGAGAATTGCGGAGCACTCAGCCCTGCTCGCACCCACCCGATGCCTGAGGAGCTCGGCTGTACTCAGCAAGCAGGCTCATCTCGCGGCTGCAAGCACTGCTCACGTACCCTTTGACTGCCAAAAGCTTCAATTTGTTGCACCTTATTCAGCTGGTGACAGCGCTAGCTCAACAGTGACCATCTACCAGGGACATCCTCACCTTCTTCTTCCTCGTACCGCTGTCTTCACCCCACAGTGAGCCACCGAGAGGAGCCCAATTTTCAGAAAATGAAGTGAGGTCCTCTTACTTAAAAAAATCAACAGTTTGCTGTCACTGAGAAAAGCAGCGCCTCTCTGCCCCGCAGCTCTGCTGCTCACACAAGCTCTGAGCAACCCAATACAACTCTGAAGCTAGCGCTGCTTTAGGCAAGGAGTTGGGCCACTGAACCCCCGGCGATCCCTTCTGACTTGAATCATTGCGATCTGAACTCATGGTTAATCATTTCAGGTCATTAATGGAACAGGAAACAAATCAACAGAAGTTTTCTGCTGACTGAACTGTCTTGTTTTGGGTCACACAGGCACGCAGCACAAGGGGGGACCCAACATCCACACAAGTTGGGGACCCCAGCTCCTTGTTGAGCCGGCTGGCATCGAATCAGTTTGGCTGTAGTGAGAAACATCACCCTGAAGATGCAGGATCAAACACTGCTGAACTTGGAGCCAAAGAAAAGCCAAGCACCACTGACTGGGCTATTCATCGCTGCAGGATTAGTTTAAAAAAGAGTCCCAAGCTTCCTGCAGAAATAGACTTGACAGGGAATTCCAGACTTTAGGTTCTATTTCCTAACCCAAATGTCCCTTGCCAGCTGACACACGGCACCGGCAGCACCTACAGCCGGTGACTCAAACTGTTATTCACAGGAGACTGTAAAGTCCACGCTGTGAGGGTTAGCCAGTATCAGAAAGCAGAATCTGTCACTCATCAGCTCCTCTCAGGCTTGTCACAGCTTGAAGAAGACAAAATTATATCCTTTGGGATAAGAATAACAAAGCCAACACGTAGGAAAATACGGAACAGAAGAGTGAAGATGGAGACCAGTTTCCTGCCTTTCTCTCCAAAACACCAGCTGTTTAACAGTTCACAGTTCCTAACAGCTGCTGGACCACAGCCCCAGAATCTCAATTTTACCTGCTAAGGGCTACTCTACTCTGAGATGCAGCCACAGCTCACACCCCTTCTCTCTAGAGATACCAGTAACGACCATTACAGAGTCCTGAAACACAGGGGGTGGTTCTGGGAAGACTGAAAAAGCCATTCCTGTCCATCTATGAATGATGCCCTGTAGGCCACTCCTCCAGTGGTTTTTTGGTGCTCCAGCTGCCCCTTGTCCCTTTTCCAGCATTGCACGGTCAGAGGCGTGACCCAAAGAGATGGGTTGGAGCAACACATTTAAGACAAGCAAATGTGCCAGAGAACAGAAGTTTTGTTGAGATCTGGCTGAATCCTTCCCTGGATGCAGCAGTTCAAACCTAGACATCCTGACGGCTGGAGCTGGACAGGAACCAGAGCTTGGTGCCTGTCTGAGAGTGAGATGTAAAAGCTTCAAACCTCAGCAATTCTTCCCAAAGCAGAGACCGTTGTCACTGGCCACCATGAGCACGACTGAGACCTAAATATGGGCTCTGATCTCTGGGCCATGCCGAGCTCTCAGCAGGCTCGGCAGACGTAATGGGAGAAAAGGTCAGAGATGTTCTCATCACCACTTATCTGAACTCCGAAGATGCACGTTCTTTTTACAGAAGATTTGTCTAGTTTCAGCTTTCAGCTACTGAACCTCGCTGTTGCCTTTGCTGGAAGCCATGAGGTGCTTTATTCGCTGATCCCCTCCCAGCCCTCACTGGCCAGTGGCTATGAGGCAGCAGGCACGCAAACGCAAGCCCGTGGTCCCTAGAACTGCTTCTGTCCTGACGGTCAGGCTACATTTCCATGTCTGGTTTTGGGCAGGACATCCACAGGCACGTGAAGAGCAGCTTAAAACTAAAGAAACGTCTTACGCATTTGTTGAACCTGAGAAAGGCTCTGAACGCTCATCATGAACGTCCCGTTTCTTAACAGCTTAGAAATCGGCAAGGTCTGGAGCAGGAATTTTCTTATTTTAATTGTCTGCATGCGCTTGGATAAGCTCTGTGCGCTGCAGATGCCTCTCTACGTCCCACTGGCACAAGCTGTGGCGTTTTTACAGTTGTTTTATTTACAAAAGAACTAAAAAAAAAAAAAAAAAGACTGAAGAGTCAAAAGCTATTTGCTTTTTGCACAAGTCTTACATTTACAGCTCTCAAGGCAGCATTCCTGTGTGCCCTAAACCGTATCGGTAACTACACCTGGCACCTTCCGCAGGCAGCGCAGCCAGGGAGCTTAAAAACCTTCCCAGGGGTTCACTGCACCTGGCAACGCATCGCCGAGACGCTGGGCAACACGGAGACAGCCGGAGGCTCAGCGACTCGCCTGGAGTGTCAGAGCAATGACAGCATTGCAGCACGTCCCAAATGTCCTGCCTCTAATGACAACCGCACGCGGATACGTGAAAAAGAACAACGGAAGACTGCAGCCGGTGTTGCTGGAGCTGCAGACTAGAAAACCCCTACTCTGGACCTGCAGGATCTGCTTATGCGACTCGAACGCCAGAACTCCCAACCCAAAAAGACCTCTGCATCACCAAGGCTGCCCTCCTGTGCATCACCACCCACCCCATCCACCCAGGCACTTGCTAAACCCAAGAAATTAATTTTACTCAAGCACAAAGTGCATCTGGCTAAAATATTTTCTGAAAGAAAACGGAGGATTTATCCAACAACACAGCCCCAAGAGGAACCTGACCTACTTGGACAGTGTCAATACGGCTTCTGTAACGGAAACGCGGCCTTGCCAACCTGGAAGAGTCTGGACTGGTCAGTGACCACGTGGATGGATGTGACACAGCCCACCTGCCTTTCCACAAAGCCTGCGAGATCCTCACCAAAGGCTTTTATGAAAACTAAAGAGCCATGAGACAAGAAGGAAGGTTCCTACAGGGATAAATCAAGGGTTAGAAGAGGTAGGGGCAAACAGTCGTTCTTGAGGAGGGAAGAGGTCTACGCGGAGTGCACAGCAATCCGCAGCGGGATCTGCACCGCTCAACGTATCCATGAGTGACCTGTTGAGGTGATAAGTGAGGTGAGAAAGTTTTCTAATGATTCACACTTCCCAGGGTGGACAGGACAGTGGCAGCCCGTGAGCAGCTCCAGGGAGAAGCTAGGAGTCTGAGTTTCAGGGTGAGAAAACAGCAGGTGACTGTCACACCAATAAATACAAAGCAGTGAGTGTGGAGAAAACCACTCCTACCTTCAGATGCAAAATGCTGGGCTCTGAGCTGCCTAGATCTCCTTCAGGAGGGAGAATTTGGGCTGTCATGTTCACTGCACAAGAACAACAGCTCAAAACACTGCAGTGGCCAGAGAGAGCAAGGGAAAAATATTCCACTTTGGAAAAATGAGAGATCAGGTCGTTGGACATCACAGCAGAAACCAACCGAATAGAAATCCTCATTACACTGATTAAAAATCAAGCAAAAAGCCCCCAAACCTGCAGCTGATCCGTGGATTCTTGTTTCCACAGAGTTCCAGTCTTTCCAGGGATACCTGCAGCCAGGGCTATGCTCTGCCTTGCCCCGCTGCGTGCCAAGAGCCACCCTGAGTCTGTCCTTCACCGATCCTGTTGAGAAAACTCTTGGATCAGAGTTCCTTCACCCCACTTTGGCTCTTCTGCTTAGCACACAACGCTAAGTATCTTGTCATGGTTTTAACCAGTTTCCAGCATCATTTCAGAGACAGTAACCCTTATAGCTTGGTAACTCAATAACTTAGCAGTTATCGATGCTTTTTAGGGTATAAACATGTGTGTGCAGATATTCCTCAAGGTATGGGGAAAGCGCTTTGAGACCGGCACGACAAGCGTTACGGATGGACAACCCAACAGACGTAGTCATTAAAACGCCCTGGGGGTCAGCGCCGTCCCCATTCTGCTGAGGGCAAAATAAACAGAGATAAGTGACTGGCTCATGATCAGAGCCAAAGCCAGCGACAGTGCTGCGAAGAACAAGGGTGCCCAAATTGTCATCCTCAGCAAAAGTCATTTTCAATTTAGTGCTGAGCACACAGATTTACTTCGTTTCAAACCCCAGGTCTTAATTTGTCCCTTGCATGGGAAAGAAATTAACTGCGTTGTATCCACTGGGTAGCATTATCAAGTGGATGGGTAAACTGAGTCATGCATCTTTTTTTTTTTTTTTTTTTTTAAATACTGCAAAGGCCAGCATTTGGGGAAGGGAAAGCGGCACCACGTCTGCCACCACCGGAGCAGCTCGTAAGCCCCTCGTGTCTCAGTAATTTGCTGTGGAACATCCGCACAACCAGCCACAAACGTGTCACGCTGCCAATTATACGGCTGGAACTTGGAGGAGCAGCAGAGTCCAGCTTTGTCAGCGCCTCTTTCCTCTGCCACCCCCTCTTTCAGCTGCCAGAAGGCGAAGCAAAGGAGCAGAACACGCTGGGAACGGACCTCGCACAGGCATTTATACCGCAGAGAAAAGTGGCAGTTTTGGAGAGCGGGGCTGGCTGAAGGGATTTAGCGCGCAGATCTGCATTGCACAGGAAGCCCTCAGCAGAACGAGAGCCCACAGCACAACAGTGCTGGTTTTTGAGGATACAGCGTATCCTCACCACCCTCACAGAAATACTTGTGTGAGCCAGTGTCCAGCAATCTTTGCAGCCCAGTTTTACAAAGCTGGTGGCCTTGGCTTGCTCTCTTTGTGCCAGCATTGTTCTTTAATTCTCCAGTGCTCGGATAACGTAACTCTGGGTCCAGCTCTGCAAGGCCAGCTAGATGCTCCTTCGCAGGCACAGCCGAGAGCACAGGGGCCACCAGCTGCCCCAGTCTGTCTGGAGCACAGCTCCTTCTCCCAGCCCAGGTACCACGTCTGACAACAAGGAGCTGCAATGAGCCTACCGGCGCATATGGCTCAAATGCAGAGGACAAGCAAATGCCAAAGTTGTCTGCAATCACCCTCTTCACATCCCAAATCTGCAGTTTTCCTCCTGTCCCCATCCCTCTTATTCCAAATAAACTGGCTGCAACACAACCTGGCGTCTTGCTTGCTGTGATCCCCTGATCAGTCTCATCTTCTCCACTCCACTGCAAAAATAAAGCTGTTGTAACAGCGTGTTGTTTTAATCAGCTATGAAGCAGCTATGGAATTAAAATAGAGAAATTCTGAACTACAAAAAGGAGATGAAAACTGAGCTGGGCAGCTCCAGCATGAGAAAGCTACCAGCAGAGCTGAAACCCAAGCTCCTGACTGAAGGGATGAACGAAGCGGTGAGAGAAGACATACGGGGGCAATCAGGGAGCTCCAAGAAAAATGCAATGCCAATATTTATTGTCAAAGTCAGAAAAAAATCAAGTACAAATCTCAACTTCCATACTCAAGCTTCATTTGATCGCCCTAAAGCCAGGCTGAGATTGTCTCCTGCACAACAGTGCCCATGGACGCATGGTGAGTACTCCAGCAGCAACCGCAAGAGCCCAGCTGTGACCCCTGGAGCCGTTCAGATGGTACCTGAGAAGAACCGGCACCTTTAGTCCTGACACAGACACCAACAACACAAACAGACTCATTTCCGCACCTCGGGAAAACCATCGCACTGCAGCTCTTCCAGGCTTAGTGCTTCAGGAGAGGCCATCAGCAGAGCACGGACCCAGAAGTCCTTGGGATGACTGACACACGTCTAGTCCACACAGCAGTCCTCAAGAAAACCCAGAGCCACGGTCTTGGGAAGCAACCAGCCTGCAGCCTGGGAAAGACTTCAGCTTGTGCAAGGACGCCCAAGCCAACCTGCGCTGCACCTGCAGCAGGACGGAGGTCACTGATTTCTTCACGGATCTACAGCCTGCAGGCTGTTTGCAACGGCCTGGCTACGCTGCTATTTACATCCAGCGAGCTCAAGGACATACGTTCAGTTAAAACACGCGGCATGAGAGGCCACCACAGCCAATCTGCTGACTGATCATGTCTTCTGCCCCTGGGAGTTAATCACCAGTGGGTTTCCAAAACCCCGTACTGAGAACGGTTCTGTACCCGTGCCGTATTCAGGCTATTCAGGACTGTTCCTGGGGTTTCTGCTGCTTCTGATCTTCTCTGAAGCTCTTTTTTTAGCTTTGGCCTCCTGGTTAAATATTAGCAGAACACTTTCAACATACCAGTGCACAAAGAACAAGGAGACTGCCAGGCACAGTTTATTCCACCTCTTGTTCTTTTTTAAAGCTGTTCAGAAGTTATAAAAATACTGAAGATCAAGAGAAGAACTGTGACAAACTGCAAAAGGTCCAATCTTTATAACAAGTGGGGCTGTATAATCAGTATGAAGTTCCTAGATCCAATAAAACCGACACCATGGGAACACACACTTGTTCGCCAGAGCCAGGGTCAGAGCTGGGCTCCACAGCATTTACTTCCCCTCTCCAAAAAAAATGGAGAGGAAATGAAAAAATGAAGAAACTACCCAGTAGGTCACAAGATGATGATGTAATGTTCTTGCTCCCATGGAGTCACTGTGAAAAATCCCACCAAAATTTGCCCATTTCTCCCATACGCACAGACACTGCTCCAGTCACAACCATCTCAATAACCGTGGGCAGCCTTCACAGACCTTTGTGAGAAGAGCCTGGTTGATGGTTCTGGTTCCTCTGGCACTTGCCTGCATCAGAAGCGGCATCCCTACAAGAGACCAAGCTCCCGTCACCCCCGGCTTGCATGTGTGTGCTGGTGACGGGCAGAATCTATGCGTGGAGCCCTAAATCCTTGATGTGAAGCTTCTTAGCACCATTCAGCACACTCCATCTGCACGGGAAACTGCGCTCTCCCTGTACACCGGTGTTAAGGACAGGCTGGGGGACGGTGGAAACTCTGCTTTTCCCAGGTCAGCTCCTCTTCTCCGACAGCTCCTGCCAGCCCAGAGCCATCCCACGGTAACATCAGGTCTCCGACACGCCAGGTTCACCATTCCCGCTGAGCCACGGGCTTGCTGTTCGCTGAACCACCGGCGCTGTCAGCAGCCAAAGAGCGTCGGGGGGCAGCACGCCCTCCTGCAGCGCGGCTCTCGTCCGAGCCCCTAGACTTGCAAAGCCAAGGCGTATTCCAGGACGCACATCCGAACCGAGCCAGGATTACTGCGAAGCACCTTGGCTCTGTGCTCCAAACAGCTCAAGAGTTTTTCTTGGGATCTTCCGACAGCAGTCTCAGAAGCAGCAGCACCCAGGTGCTGCACGTGCAGTAGACTCGCCGATAAAAGAGAAAATGCTGAACTTTGTGAAACCTTCTCCCACCGTTGGTACCTAAGCTCTACCTGTGCGGTCCCAAATCCAGCCGCTCCGACGCACAAAAGTCATCCAGCTTGATGTACGAGCTCCAAATCCCAGCTCAGTGACAGTCATTCATATTTTTCCACCTCCTTCAAGCAGTAAAGCGCAGGAGCTCACCTGAGTGTTACCCTGCCAGCTATTCCTGACAAGGGTCCTCCACCCACTGCCGCGTTCTCACCCCAAGCGAGGAAGAGAAACCAAGCAACACAAAAAATAAAAAAATAATCATAAAATACACATTACCTTCGCCCATGGGCAGAAAATCTAGCGTCTGATCATCATCTTCATTTGAAGACACCAAGCAGTTAACCAATAAATCGCACGGCAGCAACAGTGGCGAGAGATGAAGAACTTCATGAACTTTCTATCCAGAGTCACCATTTTGTGCCTCTCTGTCACCTCCCGGAGTTATCGCTCCGGGTACAGCACCCACGCAAGGGCAGGCCAGGCCCTGCCGGCACGCTCCGGGCTCTTCGGCAACAGTTGGTGAGTCCCGGAGTGGATGTGAGCTCCGCTTCAGCACATCCCCATGGTTACTACCTAAAACTATTAACTTCTGCTTGCTTTGCGAGCGGAGAGAAACGCCCTCAGGGTGGCCAAGGAGAGGGAGCAGCGTGCTGACAGCTCGCAGCAGATCCAGGTGAAGGCAGGCGAGTCAAGCGCCCGCTGTTTGACCGCGCTGAGCGCCAGGGTCTCCAGTGCCCTTGCTGCAGCTCCCCACCAGCCCTGGCACCGCGGCCGGGAGGACGTGCTCCGCGTTAGCTCTCCCCGACCCTGCTGGGCATGGGGCCTCTCGGCCAGCTGGGCTGGTGCCAAGGCAACTCCACTCCTCCAAATTCCAGCACTGAAGCTGCTTCCAGCTCTGCCTGCCCAGCCTTAACGCTTTCATTGCTGCTCCTCTCCCACACCCAGCACAGCGTCACCCCCCTCTCCGTTACGGAGCGTCCAGAAGGGTGGAAAAGGGTGATACGGACCCACCAGGGAACTGGAGAAGAACTCGGCATCAGACAGAGGCATAGTCCAAACAGAGGAATGGC
Organism: Ardeotis arabs; assembly: GCA_011801015.1. NCBI lineage: Eukaryota > Metazoa > Chordata > Aves > Otidiformes > Otididae > Ardeotis > Ardeotis arabs. Next base: position 32,500 of record JAAGAY010062206.1, on the reverse strand, counting down.
GCAAGGACCTTCTGAGTTCCAGACTTCGACCGCAATACCTGTGCCTGTGGGCAGGCTGCTGCAGGCCGTGTGTGTCCCTGCATCCTTGTTTTTAAGGTTAAAGTATTTCCCTGCCCTCCAGCAGGGAAGTACTAAACACGGGCAAGGAAACTCCTGGGACACTACTAGAGCAGAGGAAGTGTGTGTATGCACATCAGGCACGGGTTAAACCTGGGTTTCTCAGGACCTGGAAAATGAGCTGCAGGAGAGACTGCCCCTGCCTAGCATCTTCCAGCAGCAGCACTGTTGGGATCACCACAGAGCCACCAGCGCTTAGCTGTGAGAAGGGCTTCTGAGAGGTCCTGTAAATGTCTGACGTTTTGAGGCAAATCACAGCTAAAGTTCCTGATACTGTAGCATAAACCCCAGAAAAATCCATGCATTTCTTTGAAACTTAAAGCTAACGTTTAAATAAAAGAGCTCTACAGGTTTTCTTGTGTAAACACCCAGATCTTGCAGAAGATCTCAGATTCCTGCGCCCACAAGCAGCATGGATAGGCATAAAGCCCTGATCCCGTCTGCTCAGTCCCTTTTTCCCAGCCTGCGTCCCTTTACCTGGCGTAGTGAGACCCTTCAGTGCATCACCTCCCCGAGGGAAGAGCTCAGAGCTGGAAGCTGCCTTGCAGAGTACCTGAGAAGACCTTGGTTTGTTTTCTCTTCCTCCAGGGCCGCACAGCTCTCCATCCCACAAACCACTTCACAAAGGAAAATGACTTCTCATGGATCCTCTTCCAATGTGTGTTCCCTTGACTACAAAGAACTGAACTTTCCTCTGTGATCGGTTGTGAAAACCCAAACTTCCCATGGAAAACAGAAGCAGACACATCTCCTCTCCTCAAGACCAATGCTTGGCTGATGGGGGATTTCCCTCATCCCACCTCTCTGCTGAAGGCTGGTGGCCCTGGAAACCACAATCATTAACCAGCCTCTTATCTCTTTCCTCTTTATTCTCAGTGATTTTTATCACCGTCTTGTATTTCCCTCTTCAATCCATTTTGCCCTGAACTTTGGCAGCAGCACCTCCATTTGTGTGCGCATCTCTCGCTCTCTTCTTCCATGACTTAAAGTAACCAAGCAACAATCTCAACTTAAGCAACAAGGTCGATCCTAAACGTTGATTTTCTGCACTGTTTATAACGGAGAGGGACTCTGCAAAGCAGCTTTCCAAATCTGTGTTCCACTCGTGTCAGTGACCTGAGAGCAGGATGGTTTCTGTCCTGTTCAACAGCCAGGAAAGCTTCAGTTGCTCACAGACTCCCCAAAGAGCGGGAAGTTTAGAAAAAGTAAAAAAGGTTTTTAAAAGTACTCTACTGGTTTTGGCTGGGCCAGAGTTAAATTTCTTCATAGTAGCTCGCGTGGTGCTGTGTTTTGGCTTTGTGATGAAACAGTGTTGGTAACACACCTGTGTTTTAGCGGTCACCGAGGCGGGCTCGCACAGCGTCACGGTCTCCGTTTCTGACGCCGTCCCACCAGCGAGCCGGCTGGGGCTGCACAAGAAGCTGGGAGGGGGCATGGCCACAACAGCTGACCCCAACTGCCCAAAGGCCAATTCCGTACCGTATGATACTGTGCACAGCAGGAAAAGCTGGGGGAAAGAAGGAGGCGGGGGGACATCGGAGTTACGGCGCTTGTCTTCCCAAGTCACCGTTACACGTTACGGAGCCCTGCTTTCCTGGAGATGGCTGAGCACCCGCCTGCGATGAATGAACGCCTGGCTTTGCCCTGCACGTGCAGCTTTTCCTTCTCCAATTAAACAGTCTGTACCCCAACCCACCTGGTTTCACACCTTTACTCTTGCGATTCCCTCCCTCATTCTGCTGAGGGGGTGAGCGAGCGGCTGCGTGGGGTCCCGGCTGCCCACCGGGGCTCACCCACAACAGACGACCCACGTGTTTTACTCCTTCAATCTCAGCTTTCCTCCCAATTTACATCTCTACCCAACATTGCTGCAGTGCACAGACTCGTACGCTCCTCACGCATGTCACAACTTAATCTAAACCTTGAAGGTCCCAGCTTGAGAAATACCAGCTACCTCCTGCACGATATCCACTGCGACGTCAGCTGAGTCACTACATGACTCAAACGGAAAAGCACGCCGGCCTGGCAGCTGTGGATAATTCCTTCCCTACTCAACACACCTTCAGGGTCTTCTGTTGAAAAAAAAAAAAATCCACGTTGTTACTAATGTGCACACAAGTATTTTGGCCTCGCTTTTGTGGACTGCAATATCTAAACGCAGGGAAACACCATTCTCCTCTGTTTTGCCCTAATTCTGAAACTCTGGCCCCGCCGTGCATCAGGAAAGTCCAAAACCGTTGCAGTAAGTTTGCGTTCAATGCCCCACGCAACCTTAACTCAGCTGTTTTACAGACACGTGCTGTGATGGCTTCATGTTCCTCAATCAGTGTTTCTCTAAGATGACTGCTTGAAGCAGTCATCAGGAAGCATGGATGTGCAAACAGCTCTTCTGGAAACAGTCAAAAAAAGCTAATTTCTAAAACTCTGAAGTAAACCCACAAATCATGAGCACGTCCTGTTCAAGGCACCTGCAGAAACCAGTACCACAGTCTGCCCCGGAGCAGAGCTCAAAGCTGCCATCCAGCACTTAGTTTACGAAGCCCATGGCGCCTCAAAGCCCAGAATATGTTTAAGGGTAAAAAAGCACGCGTGTAAGAGGCATGAGAAAACACCTAAGATGCTGTACAGTACATGTGAGGAGCGGCGTGGGGATTCCTGGCCAGGAGAGCCTCGCTGGGACGGGTGGGAAGCTGGAGGAACTTGCTGCGCACCCACAGAACCCCCCTCCCTTTGGGACAGTCACAGGGACCTGCCTTCCCCCACTGCTGCCAAGCTGGCGCGGAGAAGCGGAGGATTCACGGGAAGAGCTCCGCTGCACCTCACCTTGCTCCGCAAGCCCAGCAGAGCCGACCTCCAACCCAGCCCACAGGCTGGCGCAGAGCGGAGGGGACCAGGACCGACCACACGCGTAGGCATTCCCCGAGCTACGTTTCCCCTGCGGCGCGTGGGTAGTCAAACCGCGCGGCTCCAGGCCGTGCTGCATCGAGAGAGGAGCTCCAGGAGACGCCTGGGAGCCTGCAGCCATCTGGCCGCCGGCCGCGACGGAGCTCTCCCAGCAGGCCACCGCACAGACAGCGCATCCTGACAGCAATGTAATTACCAACCTGGCGCGCAGAGAACCGCTCCTCCTCGCCGCTTGACCTCCCTTTCCTCCCTTCACACACACGTGCCCTCCTGAAAGCTCCCCTCGGTGTGGCTGGCCGGGCCCCAGCTCCACCAGCACCCTACCCAGCCGCCCCAGCTAAGCAAACACTGGTGGGAGTGGGAGGCCCCAGAGCTGGAGAGGGGATGTGCCTGGGAGAAGCCCCACACTCCTCCACCTCTGCTGGCAACCGGCAGAAGGGACAGATTAGAGCTGAATTAAGTTACCAGCATTAAATAAACATGCCTGGCCTCTTTGAAGTTCTGCTTCCCTTCAACATGAGCTCATTTCACGAGGCCTTTTTTCGCTCAACCCCAGGAAGCCACCAGTCTCGATGGAGTTAACTCTTTGCAGGACTTCACAGCTCCCCATGGCACCGCACCCTGCCAGTACCCATCGGCTCAGGGCAAGACCATCAGTCTGGTACGTGAGGAGATCTTGGTATAACCTTGGTTAGCACCAACGTCTCTCCAGGTCTCCCTGATTTAAGGGGAAATCCCAGCAGGAAATGGAACCTCCTCAACTCCAGTGCGTGGTCCTGCAGGCTCCAGGCTGGCACACTGGGAAGCTTTACTGGAGCTGAAGGAAAGGGGGATCCCTCTGTGGTGGAGCACCCTCCAACCCTGCCAAGAGCAGCACTATCAGGTCCTGGAAGGACTGTGCTCAACCCTCCTCCAAAGCAGGGCTGAGGAGTCAAGGCACGAGGGAGGAATTTAATTACAGACGAGGAAAGTTCCCAGTACTCCCTTCTTCTGGTTTGATCCCACAGAGTGGAAATTAGAAAGTCAGGGGCAGGAAAGGAAGGCGGTAGCCGCAGAGAGGAAAGTAAAATACCACAAAGGCAAAGCTGATCCCAACTCCACGGCATTTTTGCATGGCTCCTGCAACCTTTGCCAATCCCTGCTCTTGCCCCAGTACTTCAAAAATACGGCAAAGAGAGCAGAAATCTGCCCGAGAGCAAGGGCTGCCTCCGCCTGGGAGCAGGGAGATGTTCAGTACTTTTGTACACGAGCTGGAATCGCAGAGTCGCTGCCGATGGAGCTGATGTGAGAGGGAGAGCCTGTCACGGCTGCCTGCCAAGGTGGGGAAGCAACTGATTCTCAGGACGGCTCCAAGTTACCACAGCGTCGCCTCCGTGATGGGCTGTTACTGCTGGATGGGCTCCTCGCTCACGGCTCCAGCCTCCGGCACAGGGAGGCTGCGGAGGAACAGAGCTGCCTGCGCCGGGTGCCGTGGGTCGGATGGAAATTCCCACCTCTCCTGGGAAGGCAGCTTCCACTTTGCTCCTAAACCTTCCACTCCCAGTTTACTGCCAGGAAAGCTCCCACCCAGCACCAGCCTGTTTTTAGCCACCTGTGCAGCACCTGAGAAGCACCTTGGAGATGCTGGGCAAGAGCCTCTGACTCCAGGGCACCGCTGGAGAGGTCGGCCACCGGCCAGGAGGTCCCCAGAAGCTCTGCAGAGCCTGTGGGGCGGCAGCGGGCGGGATGCAAACAAACAGCAGGAAGCGAGGGAGAGGCTGGGAACATCAAGGCCAAACGTAGAAATGCAAGATAAACAGCAAGGGTGCCTTTCAGTTCCCAGCCACCGCAGAAATCCTCTCCACCCGAGGGGAGCCCACAGCTTGGCTTGCACACAGGCCACGTCAGGCAATCCACCCTGCCACCAGCCTTGCAGCACGGAGGACAGAACCGGCTCACATCAAGGGACACCACGAAGGCACCAGCCTGACGGGTTAGCAGAAGCTGACCCAGGGTTTTCAAGAGGAACAGTCTCATCAGAGAAATGCCTTTCCTAAGAAATCCTTCAGCTCCGGCAGAGAGGCCGCTCTCCTGCTTCTCATTTCATTGACAGGCATGTGCCAGACTTGCCAGCCAGGGAATGCCACAGGGATGTGCGCGGGGACAATGTCAGCTCTCCTGGTCCTGAACACAACTGCAATGCTAGCAATCTGGAGACACATCCGAGAATCTCAACAGACAACGCTCGGGCCTTTGCAAGGCAGAAAGTTCCCCAATGCCACTCCTAACCAACAACCACAGTTGTAGGAACAAGGCGAGTACAGCCTGACTCAGAGCTGCTTTTCCCACATTCCCAGTAGAGATCACAGCACGAGGCAGAGCAAGACAACTGTCACAAGTACCAACAGGCGCAGTCCTGCAATTTAATAGTTCTCATTATTCCTTTATTGTACCCACAAATAGCCCCGTCCCTCTGTGAAAAAGTCCCTAGGGATGCGCGTTCCAAAGACGCAGGAAAGACTCCAAGGAAACTCCTGAAGAGGAGCAGACCTCAGCAACGCTGTACAGCACCACCATCCCTCCAGAGAGCCATCACCCTGCCCATCTTTACAGACGGCTGTTCCTCAGCACCTCGACGCCAGGCTGTTACACTGCATGGGTATGATCATCTGTGTCTTTACCGCGCGTGAAACAGCACCAGAAAGCCAGACAGGACACCCAGACGTCCTTGCTGTTAGCCTCTGCCTGGTTTGCTGCTCTTTGAGAGCTGAGTGGAGGAGGAACACAGCTAAGCAATAACGTGGGCCTTACCTTTTGTTCCAGGGGGCTGCAGATTATCTCCAGTCAGCGAGCACCAGCCTACGGGAAAGATGTCCCGGGAATCATATCGGCACCAGTAATCGAAGGCACCTCTCCAGCCATCAAATGTTATGAGGACCTCAGAACCTCTCACCTCCCCAATGGTGGCCGGGCAGATGAAGTGAGGGTTCTTCCTGTCCACTGCCTCCAGCTTCATACCTGTCTTGAAGAAGTTTTGGGATGGAGATGGTGGTTCCTACAAGGAGAAGTTGAAAATGTGCTCAAAAAGGATATGCCAGTGCCTCCCTAGACTGGGGCCACCCCCTCCATCAGCGAACTCACCGCCACAAGCAGATGCAGAAGGGAGCTAGTGGGATGGATCTGAACCCCAGTTAGATGTGCACATGCTGGCCTAGCTACGCAACCACCTGTCCTTTATGTCAAGAATGAAGCCACCACTGACTGCTCTGCCATCACCTGGCCTCCGGACCAAATCCAGACAGTGCTACGTTAACACTGCACCCTGTGACAAGTCTGTCATGCAACACCGGCAGAAAATAAAGCTCCAAAGAACAGAGCCTCTGTAGGATACCCTCACCTTGTTATCTCAGAGCAGGAAAATCTGAGATATCACTGTCTCTCTCCATCGTTCTTCCCCCACCTTAAGCTTTGCGAGAGATCTGCCGTCCATCCTTATGGGGGGCTTGCTCTTCCTAGTCTTTCAGACTTGAGATACACTAAAGCCACACCAACTACACCACGGCGCACACCTCCAGACTGGCGTCTGTCTCTCCCTGACTTCACTACGGGTGTGAGAACACAAACTATGAGAAGATACTTGCAGTGTCGCCTCCCAGCAATATTTGCACTTCTTGGAAGTGCACATTAAAATGTTTCAGAGAGGTGCTGACTTTCACACATTACATTCCTGCAGCCCAAGTGAAAAACAAGCACATCTCTCAAGCCACGCTCTTAGTAGACCTGTCTGCATCTCAACACTGCTGGGACCCAGCACTAGAAGGTAAGGATCTGTCCTAGAGAAGCAGCAGTGTGGCCAAGCTGGGCAATGTTCATCTCCTCTGGGATCAGCAGATCTCACATGAGATGCCAGCTGTGATTTTTGTGCTCTGCAGTAAAGGGGACATGCCAGAAGGACGTCTTCACAAACAGTACAGCAAAATACCTTGTGAAAAATCCGGACAGGAGCCATCTCTGCTCCATTCAGAGTCTTCAGAAGGAACATGGGCCAAGAGGAGGCATTCAGCCGAAAGCCTGCAGAGAAGGAAGCAGAGATGGAGACTTTAAGGCTGTGGGGGCCACCAGATCCGGCAGCACACGCCTGCTCTGATGGAACTTTGCAGTGGGCACGCACTGTGATCCCACACCGTCCTCCTCACGCTGCAGAGTCAGGTTTGACCTTTTCCAGAAACTTTGAATGCGAAACATTATGTTGTTGAAAAGAAACATCTGGAAATGGATGTTTGGCTGCAATATTTGCTTATCATCACAGAAGTCTGTACATAGACCATACAGGCAGAGGAATTTGTGCAGCACTGGTGCTGGCAGCTTCCGTGATCCTACGAGAGGGGAGCCATGAATCACCAAGTGCGCACTCAGGCTATGAAACTTCTTCCTTAATCTCAGCTTCTGGGTGGTCTCCTCCACTCCTCCACCTTTTAGAGTGAGCTGCAGGCAAGCTAACCTGAAGAAATAAAGAGGCTATGACTTGGCTGGAAAACAGATTTAATAACTACAGGAAAGGATGGCAGGTGTTGGCTCAACACGTTCTATGAAAAAAAGTAGAGAAATAACAGGATGGGGCTTATGGGAAGAAAAAAGCAAATTCACACGCTCCGAGTCTGTGGCACTGAGTACGACTGCACAACCGACAAAAGTCTCCAGACATCACAAAACACCACCTTTGCTAAATATGCACCTTCCTCTGCAGGCAATTCCTGCTGCTCAGCTGAGCACGGCACTGCGCTGACTGCACCTGCAGTGGTCTGAAGGTAACCCTGGCACTGGAGCTACACGGAGAGCAGCCCACGCCGATCAACACGGCGAAGTTTTGCCAGGGCTGAAAGGCAAGAACTCAGCTAACGCAGTACAGGCCACCCTGCCAGCCCTGCAACTCTGCCAAACAGCCTGGAAAACAAAGAAGCCAGCCACAAACCTCGGGCGATGGGAGAGGTGAGCTCCCAGAGGGGCAAAGGTAACACTTCGCCGGGATTATCTGTGTAAAGCGGGGGCGCAGCAGCAGGCGTGGAAACCCAAAAAAAGCTACAAGGAGCACAGAAAATCCTTGCTGTGTGTTCTGGCCCCTTGCAGTCTGCAGGCAGAAGGGACAACTGCAGAACTAGCTGTTTGTTACCTGTCTTTATGCTGGGTGCCAGAGAACCACTCTTGTCCGGCCCAAGGTTAAGTAGGCAATACAGAGCAGAGCTGGGCACACAGACTTCTTCCAGACTAAAAACTCTCTCCTCTGGCACTGTCAGAAATGAGTTTTGCTCTGCAATTCAGTTACAGTTATTGCCATCTGCTGGCAAAACCCAGACAAGGCAGAGGAGGAACCCATCTCTGCCAGCGAGGACAGGCATCCACGCCTCCTGCGCAGGCGGCACGGGAGCTCAGCTGCGTGCTGGGACCAGGGTTTCAAAGAGATGTCTGGAAACGGACAGCAGCAGGAAAATAACACAAAAAACGGCAGCTTTAATGTTAATAGCTGCAGCAGGTTTTGTCTGTAGCAATTCTGAAGGGAAAGAGTATCATTCGGCTCGCACACACACAGCTTTGTGTGGTGTGATGTGCCAAAACACGCACCTGCTGATGTTCCTTCCTTCTTCAGAAAGGTCAGCCCCACGTGTCCCTTGGCAATTGAAACTGTACTTCCACCAAAGCTCACAAATGGTGCTCCAGCATAAAACAGGACTAAAAATATTCCTAACTCAAGGTATCCTATCAAAGGTTTCTTGCACTACTATTACTGTAGATCACCTTGATATTATTCAGGGATGTGCTAAGTGAGAGAGGTATTTATGAAGACACTTCAAAAAAAAAACAGGCAGCAGAATGCAAAAGCAGGTTAATCTTGCTGCTTAATCAGGAAAGGACCACCAAATCAGCTCATCATTTGGCCAGTGTAAAAAAAAAATAAATAAATAAAAAAAATGATGTGTGTTTAACTGAAGACAAGACTGGAAGAAGTATTCGGCTGCCCAGGTTATTTATAAAGCTGTAGCCAAGCAAAATTAAATAAACAGATGAAATATCACAAACGTCCCTTCAGGTGAGACAGGACTTAAGTCACTGGGAACATTTTCAGACATTATGTTTCCCCATCTGATCGTCTCCAGCTAAGCTGCTATTGCCCCAAAGCCACTGGAGCACAAACACACTTAGACAGCGCGAATGAAAATTTAAATGCTTTTCAACTCACAGTGTCAGGATTAGCAGTGATACAGCAGATGCCTCAACCCTAATTGCTCTCTTGGTTATTCTCTACATCAAGATTTACAGATCCCCAGCAAAGCACCTCCATCCAGACACCAGTACAGTGCTCAGTGCGAAGGGGGAGCGCTGACGGATGGCAGCCGCTCCACGTCAAGCACACCTGTGAGATGGCAGCTCCTGCAAGCAGGCTCAGAAGCCTCCAGCAACGGGCAACGACCAGAGATTAAGCCGTTGCCAGAGCTACGTGCCATCACTGCCTGTGAGACTGCGTGGTGTCTCCCAGAAAAAAGAACCTGGATTTGTTCTGTCCTTGCACAGGCAACCACCCAGCTGCTCTGCCTTCAACGCTACCTGGGTCAACCACGCACTCACGCTCCTGGGTCAACCAGGACTTGGGGCTGCCCCTCGTTTGCTCGTGTCCCCTCTGGGAAATGCAGCGGCTCTGGCATTCTTTCACACAAATGGGTGGAAAACGTGTTTTTCCTTTGAGGTACACAGGCAGAATTTCAGAAGGCGTGAGAGCACGGTGAGCACGTGCTAATCCTGAGCTTGAGCTGCAAAGAGTGCCAGCAGCTCACCTAGGTGCAAAGAGCTCTTTCATCTACACTGTAAAGCCAGAACATCCATGTGGAAACACAGACCTGGCATGGGATATGTCTGTTCAACAGCCCAAGCTAACAGGGCTGGTCTACATCACAGCGGTGGGCAGGGGCAGTCCATGGGTCTCTGTCTCAAGCACAGAAATGTAAGAAAACCTCGGGTTTTTCCCTCAGATAATGCAGGTGCTTGCTGGACAGTTGAACTTCAGCTCACCCAGTGGAGGCTGCAGCATCCCTCCATTCTTCTCACAGTTTCCTATGGGCTGGATTTCATTAGAGTCCACCAGCCGCCAGAAGTCATTCTTGTTATCGCTGCCATCGAGGCGCAGGCGGAGGCGTGCGCCCGTCAGCCCCACCACTGTGGCAATGCAAGTGGAGGTGGTGTTCCTGGGGTCCTGGGCTTCTAGTTTCATACTGATCTTGAATTCGTTTGCAGGTGGAGTGTACGACTGCAAAGAAAAGAACAGGGACCCAGTGAGAGACAGGATTTCCAATATACGCACCACCTCAATCGTAAAGCTAAGGCCTAAGAGTGTCAAAACTGATTCTACCAAAGACCGACAGCATCCTTCAAGCACAGCATGGGAGCAGACACCACAGAGCAGCCAAGAAAGTTTGGTGAGTCCTGGCTGATCTGTGACCCAGATCACCGTCTTTCAGTACTGCATCACCTAGACAACTAGACCTACTCCTTTCTCTTCGCCTTCTTCTCAGGAGAACCACCTGCCCGACCCAAGACGCAAACAGACACTCCTCTGTGCTGCTGCCCCTCTGGCTGGGCCCAGGGGTGCCACGCCGATTCGCTCCTGGATCCCCCGTGCTCAGCACTACTCTGTGCTCAAGTACCCAGCGCCTGGGGGAGTGCTACTAAATTAACAAAGATCTGGTGAATTCTCATGAAAATCTCCTTGCTAGAAGACTCCAAATCCTGGAACACAGGTGACTCAGAACATTTTCTGCAAGACCCTGTGCTCAGCAGAGAGAAGAAACGTTCTTGTGTTCCCATCCATGCACATCCGAGAGTAAAGTCTTCTGCGCTACTCTAACATGTCCAGCGCCTGAACGTATCTTTTTTATCTTCACTTCAGCAAACTTAGATTTCTATTAAGTCTCCAATATCCTGAAGCATCTTCCTTGCCAAAAAAGGGGCCTATTCCAGGCACAGAACTGGGCCTGGACCATCGCCCTTGGCCTGTCTTGTTTCCATTCACCCTCTTACCTGCTTGAAGCAATGGGCAGGAGCTGGGATGGCACATGTCTCTTTCAGGTATTTCTCCCAGGTGAAGTGACCTGAGAAGAGAAAAAAAAAAAGGATTCAAATAGGAACTGACAAGGAAAAATCTCAGAAGAAGAGATAGCTGGACTCCTAACGCTGGCAGTTCTCCACTTCTTACAGAGGAGGTGCTCACAGGCAACATGTTTTCATCAAGATCCTCTGATGTTTGTGACCACAGAAGATTTACAACTGCAGCTGACAGGCAGAACAAAGCACGGTGCTGCCTACGGCATCTCACTGCCTCCGCGCTGCTGAGGAGGGTCTGCGAAAAGTGAGGATAACAACCTACAACTTAATATAAAATACCCAGCACAGATGGGAATCCGTGGAGTCTTCCAGACAAGCGCCCCTTGAAAATCATTCACTGAACACATTGCTCAGCCTGGGGACGACGAACAGTCACCGCAGGCTAAAAGCAGCCCCAATCCACAGCAAACTGCCCTGCGCTGACTTTACGGCTCCCCCGGTCCAGCGCTCACACAGCCTGCCCCACGAGCCAGCCGCTCGGAGCAGCTCGGAGCCTGTTCCCAGCAATTAGTGGACAGGTCAGCAATTCATTTCCTGAAGCGGATATGGAGTCCACAGCTTGGGCAGGATGGAAGCAGGGATGCTCCGAAGGGGGATGTACTGAAGAGTGGCTCACATCCAACACCAAAGCACCTTCCGCTGAGTGCTCCTGCTGGGGGAAGCGTATTTCATCCTTGCCTGCGCTCTTCCCCACGTACAGCAGGAAGGGTAAAAGCAATATGCCATCCAGGGAAATCCGTTATTGAATGAAGAATTAAAATCTCTCGTGATCCAAGCAAATCCTGACTTCTGCCATTTAAACTGAGCAGCTGGGAAAGGCTCCTTCCAGCACGACATTAGCTTGTGTGCGTCTGAACGGCTCCCGGGAGACTGCTGTTCTCAAGTCATTTCAAGAGCATTGGTGGCAGCACAACGAAAGAGTCAGCTACCGCTTCCCCTCATCACGTCAAGTTTTTAATCAGTCTATTTTCAAAACAAAAGCTACACTGAAAATCATTTTAGCTACTGCAGCGCACACCACACCTCTGAAAACTCAGGCATGAAGGTCAGCACACGTTACTTCAGTTCTGCCTCACGTGCACAGAGAAGCCTGAAGGGCTCGATAATCTACTGGCTTCAAATAAAAGAAACACTGCTTTCCTGCCACCTCCCACACAGATGACTAGCACACCGTTAAATAGAGTGGAAACGACTAGAAGAAAATACAGTTTCGCTGCCACACTGACTGAATATATTTCTGTGTACAGACTCTGACAGCAGCTCTCCGTTCCGCAGAGTACGTGTTTCCATCCGTTGGCACGCGTTTTCTTTTCAGCCGACAGTAACACGCCGGGGTGAATAAAGAAATTCAGTGATTCACTGCAATGATGCTCTCACAAAACCAAAGTTCTTTTGCTGTAATCGAAGATACAATTTTACACTCGATTAGGTCGATAAAACTCTTTGTATGACTAATGTGTAATAAATACCCAGCCAAAGCAAACTCAGGCAGTCCTGGCCTTGCTGCATCCCACTCCTGAACTCTGGTTGCTGATCTGGGCTCATCTCGGACTGGGGTGGCCCTTCAGAGGCCCCTGCCCACGAAGCGCAGAGGACGCACGCCGTGACAGCAGCGGGGCGAGGAGCGCAAGCCTCAGCCCCAGGGTGTGAGCAAACATCTTGAAAAGGATCAGCTGCGCTTGGCAATTTTATTTTAAAAAAGAAACCTACCCTCCCCTCAGCTGGTTTCAATCCCTCGCTATTAAAAGTGGGCACGGTTTTAATCCTTCCACTTTTCACTCACTTTGCACCAAGCGAGGCCGTTCTGCTTCCCGCAGCAGCTCACGCCGCAGTCGAGATCGACGCTGCACAATCCCAGCAGGAGCAGCACATTTCTGAGACAGCTGCGTACCTCTAAAAATAGTGTTTGGACATGGAATTTATTTGAGATTAATTCTAGAGCCTGTTGGGACCCAACCACCATATGAAGACACACACACGACACTAGAATGTGTCAAAGAAAAGCAGGAGCAGCAGAAAGACTTCTCTAAACTCTAAGGAAAGACAGAGCTGATAGAGCAGAGCTGAGCCTGCCCTCCTTCGCTGCTCACTGCTGGCCATTTCTTTCCATAAAGGTGGCACGATAAGGACAAATAAAGATTACATTTCTTTTTCAAGATTACTCTCAAACCAGGACAGAAACAGTGTACTGAAATTGGAGGCTGCCAACATTGCCTTAGCGCAAGAGGAAGCCCCACACAGAACGTAGGGAACGTTTTAAATGATTTCAGTAACAGCATTTAGCCCAGGATATCACACTTTACACGCAGGCATTTCAAAGTACACTTAACCAAATACGATCAGCTTCAACCTAAAAACTGCAGGAAGAATCAGAAGAAAATAGCATAACACAAAAGTTGAGGTTTTTTCTACAACAACGGGAGAGCTGCCAATAAAATAGAAAAAAGCAGGAGGCACTTAAGGCTTTTTTAATCGGGGAGCAGAGAACAAGCCCCGAGACTTCTCCTTGAGGAAGAGCGTGTATGGCTGAAGATGGATACACCACACCTGGCCCTCTCAGCCTTAGCTCCTCTGGACAGCACCCAAACCCTCTTTGCCATACTGATCCCTGCTCCCTTCCAACAGACCTGCTCCGGAGCCTCCGCGCCAGGCGTGCTGCTGGCCAGGACGCCAAAGCTGCCGGGTGCCGGCTGATGCCATCTTACAGGCTCGCTGTGTACCGAGGTTGTAGGTCCAGAGGGAAACACTGAGAATATCTTGCTTGCCTGTCTCGTTAGCACAGACTATCTTGTATTTTATATTCTCTCAATATTCTTCTTCCTATTAATAACTTGGATGCCCTACTGTAGGGAGATAGGATGTTTTAGTCTGCAAGATGCTTGTTTCTTATCTGGCCTGGGCAGGTAACACTGGCTGTTCCTGAGTGTTGGTCAAAAAACCCTGGTGGCTTTTCTCCAATTCCCAGCGAATCACTTTGCTTCAAGAAAAACCAGCACTCCAGTTGGTTCTAAAGTATCCCTTTTACTGGTTCTGGAGCAGGAGTGTCCAAGGACAGGGCTGACTGTAGAGACAGAAATTCTCTCTGACCTCCAAAAGCAAAGGGGAACACTTGCTCCGCAGCTGCCCCCAGCTTCCAGTGCAATACACAGAAGGTCCTACCAGCCTAAAATCCCCCCGTTTCGCCTGGTCTCTGCCTCCTCTTCCGTGTTCCCTCCCCAGCCTTGCAAAACACACCATACTCCCTCAGACTGGAAGGATCATTGTTTGAACGGACCGCGTTCTTCCGTGTAACGGATATTAGATCTTTACGGGAAGAAACGAGAGAAGGACACTTAATGAGAAACACCACGTTTTTGTAATTACATCTGGGAGCTACACAAAAGCCAAGGACTGTAAATCTATACGGCTCCCCGTAACTCAGCTGTGAAAACGCCTGCTAAGGGTGGCTGTCCATCACTCCTGCTTGCCTTTGGAAAGCTCCGTACCGCGTGCTTTTGCCAAAGGCAGATATCACTTACAGGCAGAGTGTCAGATTTGGGCTCTGATGTCTTAACCTTCAAAAATATTTACTACAAACAAAACACTCCACACACCCAAAGGGTCAAACTACAGTAGCTGTGAACAATGCAGCTCCGCACCCCTGCGCTCGGATTCTCATCGTGTTGCATTTAACGCTGATCTTTTGCCCAGAATTTAAATGAAGACAGAGTTTCTGTTTATATCTTTAACTGAAGTCTGGTTTGGGCTCCATTAGCATTTCAGCTCCCGAGGGGTCATCAATCCAACTGAAACGATACGTGTGGGTTTCAGGTCACATCTGCGAAGGAGAACGTGCCCTACCCAGATCAAGGCATCCCATTAAAGTCTGCAGCCCATATGTGTGTCTGCTAACGAGCATCGAGGCAGCACATGAAAGCAGCATGGGTTGAGCCAACTTGGTATGAAAATTAGCAGAGCATCGTCTGTGCTCGCAGATCCAAAGGCGACAGTGGTCTTCTGCGCCGTCTAGGCGAGTCCTCCCAAGGGGTCAGCTCTCCCACAGCGACGGGAGAGCTCCTGCACGTCCCAGCCATTACAATCTCCAGGCGCTTTGTTCAGCCATCACTCTGGCTGCACGTTCTCCATCGTTAACACCTACAACCGACAACACGATCCTGCTTACTCGCCGTCTTGCTCAGAAGAAACGCGAGAACGTGTGAGCCAAAACTGATAGGTTTCATACCCACGATGCTGTCTGCTTTGCGTCTTCTCCGAGGTGTCCCAGTTCAGCATTAGCTCTGAGCAGAAATCCCTTCAGCCTAGGCTCCAGGGCACTCTGTGCCAGAAAGCTGCTGCAGTTTCACCCCCCTCACTGTGTACCTGAGCTCCGGGCAGCGATGAGCTGCTCAGAGTTTCTTGGAGGGAGGCAATCCCTGCTGCTACACCAGGCGCTTGCCGAGCAGACACGTGCACATCAGCTTATCTGCGGCATCTCCTCCCAAGGCCAGCAAGCCCTGGGATGCAGCGAGGCGCAGAGGCTGGTGTGCTGGGTTACCCTGAGCACTGAGAGGAAAGCACGCCTCAATTTCACAGAAAGCTCAACTGCAGGTCGGCGTCGCCACCGAACAACAGCCAGTCCTCTGACATCTGCCAACGGTGCAGTGCATGGAGGAGAGGGGAAACCGCAACGGAGCCCCCAGCACCCCAAAGGCAAACTACACCCAGGGTGTGTGAGCTGTGACAGCACCCCACAATGTCACGTGGGGTGACAGAGGACTGAGGACGTTATTGGAGGTACTGATAAACTTCCTCCCCTTGGAGGGGGCCCTTCCAAAACTGTGATCCACAGGACTTCACTGTAAGGGTAGACAAGGACAGACCAGATGCTCGAAGAGAGAGGGTTGCTGGTGGCCCACAGTCTAGCGTGCCCGAGAACCACCACTCTGAACCACCCCACCCTGAGGGCCGGGATAACCAAGCCCCTGAAGCACAGCAGCCACTACAGCTCTCCCAGGGGCTCTAAGAAACACCAGAGAGCCTTTCACGAAGGCAAACACGTGTTTCCTCTTAGAAATGGCCTAACTCAGGCAATTGTTCAGTTTCTTGTCACTCTGTGCCTGATGTGAGGTACAGACATCACCTTCTTAATATAAGGACATGGAGAATATGAGGACATAAAGACACCATATTCTTATACTCTGTAAGTAAAATCCAGGCCCTAAAATCTTCTACTAAATTATACAAGCCTTACATAAACTTCCTAAAGTTGGAAGCCGCCTGCGTACCCCCTCTGAGAGACAGCAGGAGCTGGCAGCTTTGTGGACTCAATCTGCAGGTGCGGTGCGCAGGGCCAGTCAGAACGCACACGGAATTAAACACACGAGGGCTGTCCGAAAGCAGATTTTATCTGTGAACTAATTTGGCATGCTGCAGTTCCCCACAGTCAAGCAACTCAAAAAGCTTTTAGGGGGAAAAAAAACAAAAAACAAGAGAAGGGAGGAGAAGGGAGGAGAAGGGAGGAGAAGGGAGGAGAAGGGAGGAGAAGGGAGGAGAAGGGAGGAGAAGGGAGGAGAAGGGAGGAGAAGGGAGGAGAAGGGAGGAGAAGGGAGGGAGCTCTCTTACCTTGGTACTGGGAGGGAGACTCTGATGGGCGGCTGTACTTGTGCTTTTTACCATCTTTCCAGTCTATGGCTGAGACAAGAAACAAAGCATTTGTGTCAGACAGCGAAGGAAGCCAGCTAATGCACTCTTCGACACCATCTGCTCACGTCACCTGCTTTACAGGCACCTCAGAGGACAGGAGCGACCTCCCTGCCCTCCCAGTCACGACCCCAGTTAACATGGGTGATTTGTCTAAATCCGTGGGGCGTGCTGCCTGCCTCCACACAGCTAACGAGGAGACCTGACAGGAGGTACCTGTATTTGCATCTTAGTCTCTGCCTAGGCCTCACCAACTTGAGTTCTCCCACAACGGCGAGAAGTAACGTAAAAAGCAGCAAACTGCCAGAGCTCCATCATTCTGACTACGTGAAGAGTGGCAAGGCTTGAGAGGAACAAAGGTGAAAGCCACGAAAACCGGCACAGGTGGATCTCGTACGCCGAGAAGTGGTGCCTGAATTGCTCCTCATTCATCAACTCCAGGTTACGGCAGCTAGCCTGACTGACACAAACAGCCTGGACCCTCTCTGGTGATGGGGAGATGACTTCTCCCAAAGTTTGCGCAACTGCCCCTTCCAAGCACAGCACCGCGTAACTACCGCACGTCCTGCGCAGCTCGTAGGAGAGCACGCAAAGCCGCACCAGCTCTGAAGAACATCTCGTCCGAGTTGTCTTTGCTCAGGACGGCTTTGGGCCTCAAGTTGCAAAAAAAAATAAAGTTGCCACGACAGCTCTGGAAAAGCGATAGAGTAAGAAGCAGGGGACGCCCATCCCTGCCTCCAGCCCAACGGAGGGATGCCAGAGCAGCGTGCCACGGCAGAGCTCGCCCTGAGCAAGCTCCTCCACCCGCTGCTGCCTGACCAACGCGCTCCTGGGAGTGCTGCTGCAGTCCAGCTCATTTATTTTACAAAGCATTTTTAGGGTTATTATAAACAACAATTTGGCAGTGCTCCACGCAACGCGCCTTGCCCCTACGAAAAGCAGTTCCTTGTGACAGGAACAAAAAAAGAACAGGAAAAGTTTTAAAATCTGCTGACAAGTAGCTGTAAGAGGCAGGCCGTGAGCTGCTGCTAGAGCGGCTTGGTGGGTCCTAAGATGTCTGAAATTGCTTTTGGACCATTATTTTTTGCAGTCTTTTCTTCCTGACATGTTCTCTTCAATACAATGGACTGGAGGGCTGCACGCAGGTTTCATCCCTTAAATGAACACGAAGGACATACACAGTGCGGCCACAGCACCGCTAGACACGGACCAGACAAAGAGCCTCCTTGGAGAGACACGAATGAGAAAGCTGGAAGGGCACCCTTCCTACAAATGTATTCCCATGAAGGACAGTGTTCTGCCGTCTTCTTAAGCAAGCAAGACTAAAGGACACAAAGCATTTAAGTCAGAAGCAAAAAAAGCCCCCCAGGATGGGTAACGCTCTCTAACAGCATCCACGCACTCAAAACAGCCTCTTGCCACACTCTGCAGGCGCCGTTACATTTTACTGATAACCTTTAACATGCAAAAATCCTCATTAAGCGGGCTGTAAAAGCAGCAGAGAGGGAAAGAAACGCAAGAATTTCTACAGGCAAATAAAGGAAAAGTTCAATGCATTATTAAAAAAGCAGGTAAGTAGGACAGAAACCCACGTGCGCACGATGCGGGTGATGCTTCTGCAACCTACGGCCCGGCGTTCACAGCCCAGGTCACGCAGCCGCGCTGGCCGCAGCCAGCTCCGCAGGCAGGAGGACAAGCTGCGTGCGAGGCTCAATGCAGGCAGCCCCGGCCGCGGCCACGCTGCTGACTAATCAACCTGCCTCTTTTATTACCAAGCCCTCCAGCTGCCTCACAGCAGGCTCTCCCCATTCCTTGCTTTCCTTCATTTATTTTCACTTCATTAAAGGACAAGCAGCGTTAGGAAGAGGATAATGCTCCTGTAAGATGAACCACCAGAGAAGCAAAAGAGACATTTAAAAAAAAAATAAAGAGAGGAGAGAAATCGAGCATAGAAATCTCCTGCCATAAACCTTGTGAGCGTGCAGCAGATGTGAACAAAGAACTGCGGAGGATGCGCCATCCTCTACGCTTCTCCCTTCCCCCATCCTCTGAAGCACATGTGATGAGATCACTCCAGTCGAATGCACATGCATGGCACAACACTAAAGGAAATCAATATTTTTGTTAAGCACAAGAAGTCCAAGCGGCTCAGCTGCAGGCTGAGCTTGACTTCACCCTCTTTGTCGGGGCAAGCAGGGCACGGGTAGCGTGCACACGGCCGCCCCGAGCACCGCGGCTGCGTAACGGGACGAGAGGCTCGGGCAGAGCGAGCTAAGCGTCCGTAAGAGATTTCACCTCCACAAGGTAGGCTGGTCTCTGGTTTCACGCCTCATTAGAAGGGGGAGGCTTGTGCCAGCGGAGAAGCAGTTTGCCTCACGCTGGGAGCACGAGCAGATGGTGCGTGCTGCAGGCTCCGCAGAGCGCCCTCGCCGCCTGACACCGTGCCCCACAAACCGCAGGGGTGCACCCGGCGAGGGACTCTTCCTCTGCCCTTCTTGGGGGTGGACTGATGAAACCTTCCCTGCACGCTGCCGGAGAAATTCAGGATTTCGTTTTGAAGGCGCAACCAGCGCATCCCTCACCCTCACGCTCCCGCCCCGCTGCCAGCCTCCCGCTGCGCTGCGCTCAGCCCTTCGGTCTACACCAGCTCGTTACCGGGCCTTTGGCTGTGCCAAGCATCACTGCTCACCTTTTTGAGGGCCTGGTTTCCGCATTATATCACCTGCTGCTTGTCCTTATCCTGGGACTGGCTTGCTTTTAGATAACTGAAGATGTCTAGGACAAAAGAAATAAACATGAGAAAATTCCCTCATTCTGGAGCACACAGTCATCTGCAACATTAACTAATCACACAGCAGGGAGAAAAGAGATGCTCTTTCACCCTAGGTTGCACAGAACATCTCCTACTGAACACAGACAATTCATTTCAACCCCCTTGAAACTACACGTCCTTCTCCAATATGTGGACAACTCCAAATTTATGGCAGCGGGAGCGGCGTAAATACGCGAGAGGAGCACATGCCAGTCTCCGTGCTGACTCCACAGCGGGTCCCGAGCGTGTGCGTGGAAGGGGAGGCTGCTCTTGCTCCCTAACAAAGGGAGGCAGAGCTGAAATTTATGAAAGAAAACACATGGAAACATAACATTAACTCTGGCAAAGCAGCACCACAATCCCCAGCTCGCCACTTGCAATTCAAATTGCTCACAGCACTTCTGGGTAATGAGGATGAGAAATTGGACAATGACCCAGGAAATATTTTTGCTATTAGTACCGCAACAAAAGTCCAAGTTGTGCTGCACTTTTTTTTTTTCCTGGTCGGAAGAAAACTGGCTGGACGGTCCCCAGAAAGAAAAAAAAGCATTTGCATTCTTGTTATAAGCAAATGTTACTGAAAATCAGAGCTTTTGGGAGATGCGTGCCGGACACGTACACGGAGAGCAGAGCTCCTGCGCAGCCGGTCTGGCAGGGCAGTGCCTCCTGTACGCACCGAGCCTTGCCAAGCCCCGACAGAAAATATCAAAATGAATGGCTGAGCTGCAAACAAGCCCTCAGGAAAGCTAGTAAAAGCATGTTTTGACACTACACTAACTAATGAAAGATTAATTGTGTCAATATAAATCCTTTTTGTTCACAGTGGGGCAGTCAGGCTGGAGGACGTAAGAGGAAGCCGTCCCAGGACGCGGCGCTGAGTTTCTGCTTAAAGGGTTATTTACAGATCCAACTTGGCGAGAAGTTTTCAGTTTGAAAACCAGGCTTTTTCCAAACCTCAGAGAAATGAAGGAGTTTAATTTTCTACAAGAGTGCTACAAACTACAGCCTTTATGCGCACTGCTTGCAACACTGAGCAATACTCCGAGGAGGAAAATACTAAAGGAATATTAAATACTACAGGAAAAAAAAACCCTAGTTGTTTTTTAATCCAAATCAAAAGGTACACAGTAGTCTCTTGTTGCCTCTCTCACAAACAGCGTGTGTGTGTGTGTGTGCATACTTGTGAAAGGAGTAAAGTTTCTTTCCCCTTCAATAGCGGAAGAGAATCTACATGTGAAAGCTTATTTACAACTTGTAACGCTTCTTTTCATAATTTTCTCCAGTCATTTTTATTAAAAGCTAGCAGTCACGGCAGGAAAAGCCCCCCTAGCCATAAAACTCAGGGTGAAAGGTGTTAGAGAAAGGCGGCACACAAGCATTCGCCACCTCTGGCTCTGCACCTCTGCTGTCTGCTCGGCTCCCCCGGACGCGGGGCTCTCCGAAGCGCCTAACGCTCATCATCAATCTCACTCGTCCGGCACCAGACGAGTGTTCCTGCGCCGCTCAGGTGGCTTTTGAAAAGCTGCCACAGCCTGAGCGCTTGAGAGCCCTATCCGGCAGGGATGCGTAACCCTTCCCTGCAGAAATATTTGGAGGAAAAAATCAGGTACAATTTGGGGAAGGCTGTGGCTCGGGAGGAGAGGTGAAACTACCGCACTCTCTGTCCTTACAGAGACAGACGGCACGGGGAGTCATCCTGACTGCTTATAAAGCACACAGGTGACTGCTGGTGTCCCTCTGCCAACACTGTCGTGGGCTCCCAGCAAGATCCCGTGTTGTGGAAGAGAATGAGACATTGCTCCTGTTAAAATAAAAAGAAAAAAAAACAAACCAAAAGGTAACTTTCCCAAAAGGAGAAGACTTAGGCTGCACAGGGACTCCCACTCTGGTGAGAGTCACATGGGTGCGAGCCCAGGGATAGCATGCTCCAAAACATGCTTCCAAGAAAGTGTCCATATGAGATGGCCCCAGCCTGATTCCTGCCTGTTCAGCTACTGAAGACTAAAAAGAAATCTTAAAGAAATCAATAGAAGGAGCTACAGTTTGGTATCCAAGGGGGAAAAAGTGGGCCAGCCACACAGATAGATCTTCCTGAATGACCTCAGACACAAACGTGCCCCCAGTGAGAACTTGTTGGCTGGGTCAGTGACGTGAAGGAGACAATCTTTGTGTGCATCAAATAAACCATCCGAGATTTCCTCAGCCCAGCACACGCTGCAATACTCCATCTCCAGAACCTGACGCTTGTACAACGCTGCATACCACAGTTACAACTCCTCTCTTTTACAAAAGCTGTATTTCTCATGCTTGTGGATATCAAGCTAATCCTGCAAACACAGACCACAGTTTCACGTGGCGTTGGTTTCCAGAGTTTATACCCTGAAAGGACAGATCAATGCGCAAGTTCATTTCAGCAGGATGCTACCTTAAAATCGAAAAAGGCCAACTGATTTGCTGCCTTTTCTAGCAGATAAAGTGCCTTTCCCACCGTTTCAAACAATTTCCACTCACCAAGATATCAAAAGCGCCAAGGGCTCCACTGAACTGTCATGGGCTCTAGTTCCCCATCACTCCTACAAGACAGCAAAGTCAGTACAAATACTGCGGCATGTCACAACCTGAAAGCACAGAGACAAAACGAAAAAGTTTGCATTTAATTGCAGAAAGGCTAGGTTACCAGCTGCATTATTCATGTTCATATTTAATTCATTTAAAACATCCAAATTTAAAGACAGCTGCAACAAACATACCCCCTTGCCGTAGCAAAGCAGCGCAGAACTTGACACAATTTAAGTGCAGCTCGCAACGAGTACGCGGGACCGCAGCTGTTCAGTGCCTTTGATATGAGTAAGATCACATCAACTGAGTTGATAGAAACTAGTTCAGCTTTTGTAAAACGAAACTATCTCACGAAGGAGGATTTAAAAGACTAGACCTGATTAGGAATAAAAGGGAGAGAGACCACAGGAGAGGCGTATAAAATAATGAACAGCACCACGAGAGTGAACTGGGGACTCCAAACGATCCCTTCCGCAGAGCAGCGGGGCAAATCTATTACACTAAATAGATCCATATACAACAGGGAAAAAGACATCTCACTTACTGGAAACTAACAGACATGCAACTTCCCCACGGAGGATGATATCAAGACAAGTAAAAAAGTAACACTAAAAAAGGACAAAGATATTCAAAAGCAAACCCGCATTTATAACCCCATCAAAGTACGAAACGCACAGGCCATCGGCGCTCGCACCTCACGCGAGCGTTGGCCGAAAGGCGGGGTGACCAGCGGAACGCTGCCCACCACGTCACCACGTCAGCTGCTGCCTTTTGCCAAGTGAGAGCCAAGCACTTGCCTTCCTGCCAGGCTGCCGGCACCGGGTCGCGGCCAGAGGCAGGACACCAGCTTGAGACGCAGTTTTGTTAGCACCCCAGTGACACCCTGCATTGGCTTACACCAAGATTTATACCTTGGATGTATTTTCTTTTTTTCTTGTTCAAAAATAAAGGCAGCACAGGGGCAGCCAGGGCTGGGAGGAGCATGGCAGGGCATCCTGAGTGCAGACTGTGGCTCTCTCCAGCAGCCACACCGCACAAGCCTCACCAGAAACGTCGCCAAACTGCATCTTCATCTAATTAAGTTCTCCCCCTCACTGCTCTTACCAAGAGGCTCTTCCAAAAGCTCATCCTTACCATCCCTAAGGGCAGAACGCTTCAGTTTACCTGTGCCAGATTGGAAGGGACCGTCAGGGTTATAGGCTGGCCTCCTCTGCAATATTCTTCCACTAAATGTTGCAACTGCCATGCCAGTAAAACAAAAAGTGAGAAAATGTGGGTGGAAGATACTGTCACAGCTCTACAGACCTCATAAGACGCATGTAATCTCTTTATCTACAAAGCCTCCGCTCCTTCGGAGCGCATAATTATGAAAAGAGTTAAAGCTGAGGTTCTTAACGTGTCTTCTAGACACTTCTTTATTCCACTAAAGGCACCACTCGCATCTGAATTATTTCCTGGGGTTGTCTGGACTTCCTATTATACAAGGAAGATTATGGTGAACCTTGGGATGGAGGCCAAGTCCGTTCTCAGCGCTACCATGTTTGATTGAAAGGGTAACTGAAGTTTTGTTGACAGCGTGCCAAGCTTCAGACCTCTTTGGACAATGCAGTTGCCAGCAGGCAAGATGTTTTCAGAAAGAAGAGGAAGAAAACTACCAGCAGCGAAGCTGAAAAATGGTTTTATTAGGTCGGATATATACCCCACAGATTAGGATCACGAAAAAGAAAAAGAAAACTCTGCATATTGCCAGAAGACTGTGAGAATGACGCTTCTTGGAAATCCCATGGGACAGCGACAAGAGAATCCTGATGGTTTCTCATAATGACAAACGCCTGCAGTCATTCATTTTTTTTCCCCACAAAAGCATGGGTCTTGAGCAGCACGACCAGTCCAGCCAGTAAAAACCCCTTCAACACAACCCCTGCTTCATCCAGCTTTTCTTCACGGGTATCTTTCCATCAAACACTATCAATGTTTCCAATGACGAAGAGCTGTCCCTTACAAACTCCCTTGGGAAACGGGAGGGCAGCATTACAAGTTCCTGCCCATCACGCGTGACGGCAGTGCTGCCATTCCAGCTTCCCAGCTGCAGGCTCAGGCTCAGGGTCCCGTTTCAGCACGGCTCTGGAAGCCCACATGTGCACCACGGGTTAAGACGGGAGCGTCCGGTTGCATCTCAACCCGGTCAGAAAACTAGGGACATGATGAGCAGATGCATGACCACCTCAACCTGCTGCTTTAATATCTCTTTTTGCCATTTTTTATTTCTATGGTGGAGAAAGAAAGGCACTTGCGGCCTACTTGAGAAATCAGAGGACTGCCAGCACATCATTGAAACACTTCTCACCTCTTTCGGTTTTCACACTGGACTCAGCTCCTCAGATTTCTGCCTGACCTGCAAACAGCATCACTTCTGCTGGTCTAAAATCCCAGTTTGCCCCCTCAAAGCTCTGGTGAGCCAACGGAGTGGCCTCTCGTCTGGGTAGAAGCCAAAGAGCAGCACAGCAGCCCCCTGGGAGCCAGCCACAACCGCCAAGGAGCACCAAAGCGAAACGACAAACAAATGCTTACGTGGGACCCGAAGGAAACTCTCAAGAGCGAGTAGCTGCAGATTTTGAAGAGCGGAGTCAGAATTTCTCCTGACCATTTGGTTTATTTCCTCCCACCTCCCCGTTACCACCGTCCTGGACAAGAGTGGAGTTTTATTTCTCCTTGTCTGTGCAAAGCCATGTTTTGGCAGCTCTGAACAGAGGCTGATGAAGCTACAGCACCTCTGAAAGCATCTCTCCTCATCAGGTCTCAAGGGTCCTTCCGTTCATACTAGGAAATTTTTCAAAGAAACACGGTAACAATGAATGTTGGTATTTCCATCTGGAGTACTGATCCCCTCCTGCGCTCTGAAATATCTGATGGCTGCAAACCATTACCCCTCTTTCTACCAGAAGGATTTTGTGTCATATCCAACATCTCTCTCTCTCTGGAACTGATTTTATCTTCCTACCATGTAAGAAGTGGACTGATAAACTCCAGACTTCACGACCGGCTCTTCAGAAACACATTCTTGTGAAAGATGTTAAGACACTGAGGTGTCTCAAAGATGTGATCATCGGCAACACACTTCCTTAGCCAAAGCTCAGGGGAGAACACATTTTAAGAGAGACAAAAACATGCAAAAAACTTGGACAGACCGTGTCTCCACAATGAAAATATCAACTTTATGATTTCCTTTTGAACACCTTCAGGTTGGAGGGGAAAGGAGATGGGTCAACCTCCTAGCAAATGTCAGCTGGATCATCAGACACTGCCGAGTTGAGCTCAAGGGAAAGCCAATAGCTCAGGGTGAGGGTGAAAACCAGGGACCACTGGAAAGAATCACTCACCACCGCGTTGGAATCTGCAGGAGTTACCACCTCTCATGACTGCAGAGGAAATGAAATAAAACCTTGCAGGATTCCAATAAAGGTTTCCTTCTCTCGAAAAAAAAAAAAATCCTAGTGTGGGCCTTGGCTCAAAATAGAAACATCTTGCTGTGTATCACTGTGAGCAGACCTCGCTCTCCACGAAGACTCAAGAGGTTATAATAAAAACGACATGTTTGGCACGCTCCAGGAACAGGATACCCAGGCCGAGAGAAACAGAGAGAGGAAAGGGCTTTAAAAAAAAGCCAGATGAGATACTCTAGCCTGAGTTTGCTAAGAGGAAGCCCCTTAACACATTAAATCTTCTCAAAATAGACTTTTCTACCGATGAGCCGGGAGTTAAACCCGGCCTGCTCCATCTCTGCCATTTCTACAGCGATGGGCGTGAGCACTCTGGCCTTCAAATCCTCCTTGGAAAGATGGGGGTTGACTGCTGTAAGAAATTTACACACCGTTAAAAAAATCAGAACTGCTTTTGTTTTAAGATCGGTGTGGCTTTGCTCCTGAGAAAAACCCTGCACAAACAGAAAGAAAACACTGCAAAACCTAAAGCATGACAACTTAGAATCATAGAACAGTTTGAGCTGGAAAGGACTTTAAAGATCATCCAGTTCCAACCCCCATGCCATGGGCAGGGAAAAACATAGAATCTTAGAATGGTCTGGGTTGGAAGGGACCCTCAAGGGTCATCCAGTCCAACCCCCCTGCAAGGAGCAGGGACATCTCCAACCAGATCAGGTTGCTCACAGCCCCGGCCAACCTGGCCTGGAATGTTTCCAGGGATGGGGCATCCACCGCCTCTCTGGGCAACCTGGGCCAGTGTGACACCACCCTCAGTGTAAAGAATTTCTTCCTAATATCCGATCTAACACCAGGCAGAGGATCCTGTGTCGCTCCTCCCCGAGGCAGCACTGCATTCAAGGCTTGGAGCCAAGACCTGGGCTGCCTTCCCTTGCCAGGGAGACATTGCCCACAATGAAGACTGGCTGATGTGACGTAGACTTAAGCTAATCACAGAAAACCAAACCCCTGTCATTACAGTTGAGGCTAAGGAAGCTTCATTATGCTCCAGAATTACTTCAGCAGATCCATTCATTGCTGGTCTTGCTGCTGAACTGACTTTCAGACTTTGCGTTGCTGTTGTTTCTCCTTGGCTGAGCAATGCCCAGGCAGCACATCCCCGTGAGAAGGAGGCCACCAAGACCATGGCTCACCATAAGTGTTCTGAAGGAGCTTTGGGAAAAGCAGCAGGTCTCTGTTTCTGGGTGTTAAGCAGAGACATTTCTGAGCCGTATCACCACAGTACCTCCAGTGGAGCTCTCCCAGATGCGCTTTAGCAGAAGCCAACACGGGCTGACTTTGAACAGGTGAGACACCTTCTACATGTACAAACTGAGGTACTGATGGACCTACCAGGTGTGCAGGAAGGACGTGTCAAAGCAAGGAATTGAATCTGTGTTCCCGAGGCTGATGCTTCTGCCACCAAACCACCTGGGTTATAACTCTCTGGTGCCAGCAGGACTCACACAGTCACAAGTTAAAGTTTTCTGCCTTTAGAAGAGGAACGGCGTGGGCTACAGCAGCGGAAGCTACCTAGAGTGGCACGTCAGCGTACCCAACATCCAACCCACAGCGGTCACCTCAAAGGAGAGGTGAAAATCCATCACACGTGCAGCACTCTGTAGCCCTGACCCCAGCATAATTCTGCCCTGACGGCAGGAGCCAGGCCAGGTGCCGGTTTTGCGCACACCTGGCTTTCCTTCCAAAGCCATCCCAGGAGCACGGAGAAGCGCAGAGATACCGCGCACCCCAACACGCCCCTGTGCTGGGTCGCGCATCCCCCATCGCCCGGGGACAAGCCGGAGGGCACGCACTGAGAGCGGGGTGCAACGCAGAGCACCCTCTCCGGTGAGGCTGCGCCCCGCCTGCGGAGGCTCCGTGGGAAGGCCAAACCGACGCGGGCGGTAAAGACAGTTTTGCAGCAGCGTGGCTATTTTAATCCGCACCGAGCCGCACGCCAAATCCAAAAGCTATTAATGAAAGCAGATGGCTTACAGAAGACCTTGAAATGGGATTCTGCCCACGACGGTTACAAAGTCACCCCATACAAAAGCACACAATAGGATGCTTCAAAGTCTTTAAATAGGAATTTAAACAGAGGTACATAAAAAAAAAACAGTGCATGGTTTTTATATCTCTGTAACAGAGGCACAACCCTGTCTCCCAGCCACGTGACGGGCTAACACAGCACCCCTCCCACAGTCACGACTGCTTTTCCAGACAGCAACTACACACACGAGGTACGCAGCCCCAGAAATGCACCCCTGTGTGGAAACCCTTCACGGGTCTCCGTTCAACACCCAGTATACGTATCCTACAAAAACCTGCTTCATCAACCTTATACTTATTTTCTGCTGGAGTGTGTCTTACCAAAAACTAAGATCTTGACGGGACGGGAGATACGGGAAGGAAGCATCGGGTAGATAAACAGACACATGGTTTGTAACACAAATTAATGAAATGAATGTACCTGAACTCCAGGAAGATAACAGGTTGCCCAGAGAGGTGGTGGATGCCCCATCCCTGGAAACATTCCAGGCCAGGTTGGATGAGGCTCTGAGCAACCTGATCTGGTTGGAGATGTCCCTGCTCCGTGCAGGGGGGTTGGACTGGGTGGGCTTTGAAGGTCCCTTCCAACTCTAACCATTCTGTGATTCTATTCTATGATTCTATAACATGCCCCCATGTCCCTACCAAGGGTAAACAGGAGGGAATCCAGAAAGAAAAGTCTGACTTCCAGCTGTGCCTCTATCAGAAATGTCACGACAGACTGTGTAAGGATGCTGCAAGCTGGATGTGAGAATTCCTGACTATTTTGCATTAACTATTTCTAGTAATTTAATAACTTGATACTTAATAAAGTTTCAGCATAACATCCTCAGGAGACCATAAGCAGGGAAAGGCAGCTTGAGAGGGGAATAAAAAACAATGGGATGGTAATTAGGGGACACAAAAGAAATGTGAATGAGGAAAGTCTGAGGAAGAGAGGGGAAGGAGGTGATGGCTCCCTTCCCTCACCCGCACCTCGCCAGCACTCCGGCAGAAGGGAGGAGCGTGCTCCCGGGACAGGCAGCGGGGCAAGGTGTGCCCAGCAAACCAGCCCTGAGGAAAAGGTAAGGGACAAAATCACCACTCTAAAGCTAAAATACTAGAGATGTGGGGGGCGATGACGGTTACATACTCCTGGAATTGCACTTTCCCGTATTCTGCTTTCCTTCTATAGCCCATTTGAACAATTGAATAGAAAGTTTAGCAATAACCCTTGGGAAAATACACAGGAGGAAAACTTCCATCCTTAAGCCTCATGTGGTATCAAAGCAATCTCTAAGGTGCTCTTCCCTCACCCAGCACAAAGGAATGACCTTCTCTGGCGTTAAGCATTTCTGGGGTCCAGCACCCACACAGGCACATCCTTACCGGCAAGCAGCACCCGGAGGGCCCACGACTGAAGTCACGCTCAAGGGTGAATTCTTCAGAAATCCGTGTACAAAACCCCATCCCTGACTCAACAACCACGCAGCCAACCTTCCCAGCCCTGCCAAAGACAACTCTCTCTGCCCTCCTGAACCTGGCTTCTCAGAGAAGGCGTGGAAAGACGATCCCTTTAGCACACATATCCTCAGGGTGACAAAACGCAGGGTCTCCCCTGCCAAGCAGTACAGCCAGAGTCAGAGTCAGGCTCTTCCCTCCAACACTCCCAGCAGCTGATTCTTCTTGTACAGAGCAAAAACGAGAAAAACTTCCTACTGATCTGCCCTATCTGCAACAGAAACTAAAAAAAAAAAATATCTGAACCCTCATGGTAGGGAGCAGAGCCACACAAACCTGGATTTACCCCTGCTAGAGCTGAAGAGGAATCACTCTGCCGCTTGGAACGTGGCGACGGCGATAACCCAGTCCCCGGCAGAGGGAAGGAGCGATGCCTGGGAGAGCGAAGGGAGAGGCTGTGCCACCGCTGCTGCTGCCCGGCCTCCTCCAGCCCAGCAGCACCTGCCAGGGCAACGGGGCTGCACGGGAGAAGAGAGCCCACAGAAACTCGCTGGACCCCAAGGGGAACGGCGTGCCAGGGCAGGAAGCAAGCGCCTTTGTTTTATTTTCTCACTCATGTAGAGAGATATTAATTCATCAATTTCTTAGGAAAAGGAAATTGCAGCAGTGCAACATGTCAAGAGAGACGAGAAGAGCCAGGCTCACCGAGGATGGGTATTAATTACTGCTTCTATTTTTATCCTGTGTCTAACTCTGGCCTCATCTGTGCCTTAAGGAGCTAAAATCCCAGGAGTCAGAACTGTAAATCTACCAAAATAGGTGAAATATCCTCTACAGGCTGCAAAGTCTGGATACAAATAAATTCTAACAAGTGCCCATCAAAAATTCTGTAAATTTTAATAAGAAAGAACAATCTAGCAGTACACAGAAATATTATCTCAAGAGGATTACTCCCAGAGAGGAAAAACCACTAGCCAGTTCCTGCAAGCAACCCCGAACAGATTGGTTTTAATTATGTAAAGAAAAAGTTAGGCTGCTTTACATTCCTGAAGGGCCAAGAGTTTGAGAAACTAAAAAATATATTGTGAGGCCCTCCACTGTTGTCTGTACAAGACACTATGAAATCTCTGATTTTGGCAACAACATGTACCTGCAGTAGACGCCAATATAAAAAAAAATAAAAAATCATGACCACAAGCAACCCAAAGTCCATCCTGCAGCTATGAAAGTATGCTCAGTGTCTGCCAAAGAGCTAATGAAAAAAACACTCTCTTACAGACCGTATCTGCTAGACATTAAACTACCTGCTGGACATTTTGTACAGCTTACAGAGCCGTAAAACAGCACAGGGCATTTACAGATTCTCCAGCTGACAACAATATGAAATAACTGAACAGGCCCAGAGCAGAGGCCTCTGGTCAGGCACAGCGGGGAACGCTGAATACACGCCGCCACGCACACAACCAGCAATTGTGCCAGCAACGCACGAGAGGAGAGCGAAGCTCACGGCGATGGCAAACGAGCCAAGCCAACAGAGCCATCCCTCAGGCTCACTGTGATGCTGGAACCACAGCGGGACTGCCCGGATTTACAGTGCGGAGCCTGGATAATGCCCAGGGGGAATCAGTGCCTCCTGCCCTGCCCGGGGCAGAGGTAACTCACCGTCAAGCGAGCCGCTGCCTCCTGCCATGCTGGGGGACGTGCGGCATTGAACAGTCACCCAAAAAACTCCATCTTGAGATTGCAGAAAATCATAGAATCATAGAATCATAGAATGGTTTGGGTTGGAAGGGACCTTCAAAGCCCACCCAGTCCAACCCCCCTGCAAGGAGCAGGGACATCCCCCACCAGATCAGGTCGCTCAGAGCCCCATCCAGCCTGGCCTGGAATGTTTCCAGGGATGGGGCATCCACCACCTCTCTGGGCAACCTGTTCCAGTGATCTACAACTCTCATGGTGAAAAATTTTTTCCTAATGTCCAATCTAAATCTACCCCCCTCTATTTTAAAACCATTGCCCCTCGTCCTATCACAACAGGCCCTACTGAACAGTCTCTCCCCGTCTTTCTTGTAGGCCCCCTTGAGGTACTGGAAGACCGCTATCAGGTCTCCCCGGAGCCTCCTCTTCTCCAGGCTGAACAGCCCCAACTCTCTCAGCCTGTCCTCATAGGAGAGGTGCTCCATCCCTCTTATCATCTTATCATCTTATCATCTTTGTGGCCCTCCTCTGGACCTTCTCCAGCTGGTCCATGTCCTTCTTATGACACCATGACACCATGGACCTCACCTCTGGAGACACGCGACCAGCCAGGAGGACTGGCCATCTGCTACGGCCTATTTCCCCTGTGGTAAGGGTCAAGGGCTCCAGGTGAGCAGCAAGGTGGTGGCCTCGCTGGTCAGAGCCGATACCTGTGGCCAATCAGTCACCACTATCTTCTGGATGATGCCATGTCAACCGCACATACCATGAGGTACGGCAGACATTCTGCTACAGAAAAAAGAAAGGATTTTACCGAGTAACCTGCACACAAGAACAGAAATACCAACAGCACCAAAACTGGAAAGATGTAAACTTCCACCACCTAGGGAACAACTTGGGAACAAAACACTACACTTTTACTGAACCAGCAAGAACTTCAAACAGAGATGAAAAACAACACGACTGCATTAGCAGAGCTTTCAGTCTTCCATCTGTAGCTGATACTCTAATGGAGACCCCCACTTGAAAACATTTTTTAATTACGCTGCGCTGCCTGAAGAGTTCTCTTCTTTAATAGTCTAACAACTCCGGACGTGAGCCGATGACGAGGATGTCTCCACGGTCTTTTCGCAGGCAGGCGCGAGCTCGGCAGACATCAGAAACTCTGAGCTGGAACCGTGCAACTGCAATCAGCACACCGCTGCCCAGCCCTAACGCAGCGTCACGCAGCTACGAGGCTCCTGCTTCAGGGCTGCCTTGCACCGGGCTTGGTACCCAGCAAAAAAAGCCGGGAGAATCGTTTTCCACCTGCCAGGTACCTTTCAGCAATCTCCCAGGTCTGGAAAACCAGCGCATGCACACACAGAAGGGCATTTCTTACCAGGCTGCAGAGACATCCAGCCACCAGAAGCATTCAAACAACCGCCTGACAACACGAACGTGCTCTAGGTACAACACAATAGTGAAAAGTTTCATAGAATCATAGAATGGTTTGGGTTGGAAGGGACCTTCAAAGCCCATCCAGTCCAACCCCCCTGCACGGAGCAGGGACATCTCCAACCAGATCAGGTTGCTCAGAGCCCCGGCCAACCTGGCCTGGAATGTTTCCAGGGATGGGGCATCCACCACCTCT